>VWZG01008869.1:0-31433 GCA_013396735.1 Grallaria varia
CCTTTGATTCTTTGTCTTTGGTCTCCCCCTTTAACTAATTTTCAGTCTATCATTTATTTACTTGAAAATTTTGTAATACAGCATAATTCATAAACATCTTTCTATAGCATGATATTACAAATATTCCACTTAAATAATAAATACAACTCACCCTGCCTTCCTAGCGTAAAGAGTATTTGTCTTAAATTGTAAATTAAGCTCTATTAACAATTACCTGGAAAAATGCATTTAATTAAAGAGTTCCACCGGAACACTAATGAAATAAGCATTAGTCAAACTTTCCAATTAATCCTTTTACAATTCCATACAATTACAGTGGGGTTTTGTCTTAATAAGGAGGTAATTTCTTTTGTCAATACCAAAGAGAATATTTAATGAACTTTAGGAAAACATGTGAGTATCTATATAAGTAAGTTATACTTTCTCTTCAGGTACAATGAAGAACAAATTCATACAGTCCCTACTTATGTCACATTGTTTTTAAATACAGTTTTCAGGTGGGATACCCAATGGGTATTTGCATATATTTACCCTAAATATATTTATAGGAAAAAGTGAAAGCTGCAATGGGATGGCTCAGAGGTAAGTGCCAGAGGTAAGAGATGAATCTGCTAAGAGTTAATGTCACCAGAACATGGCTATATAGTCTGCTGTATGTGCATATTGTGATGAGGTCTCGATGGCATCAATCATTGGGCTACAATTTATTAACACAACAGTTATCTGCCTTATTTTGAGACATTTTGTGTTTACACACGGCAGACCAACAGGCAAATATATGTTTTGTTTAACGTATTTATATTTAAGTAGGTTAAGATGATAGAGGAGGAATGAGTCATTACCCCTATGACTCAAAAGGGAAAGTTCTCTTTCAGAAGAGCAACAGGAGCAAGGCCTAGAATTGTCTTGCTTAGATGAGCATGAACTTCCTGAATCTTGTCATCAGCTTCTGTCGGATATCTACAGGCACTGGAATGGGCACTTGATTTTATCAAGAAATCCATGCTACAATTTATGTTTCATTCTTTTATTTGGAGCCTTGAAGCTCTATCAGACGCTTTAATTTTGAATTAACATTTCCTTCGGCTGGCATCCTGTGGGGGGGGACCCTCTTGCCACCTGCCTTTTTCTTCCCCTAGTATAAAGTCCCTGCAAGGACTCCTTTTAACCCCAGTAAATATGGAGATGAATGCTCTGACTTATGTGAGTATTCATACTTGAATGGGCACAGTTCAAAAAAAGATGAAGTCAGAAACCTCAAAGTTGGCTTGTTTCTAGTCTTCATTACACAAGATAAAGCAGTGTTATTATGAATACCTAATTCTAAAATTCTGCATATGCATGGTTATACATAAATGAAGCATTTGATTTCAGAAATATTTTAAAAATGTGAAATATAGTTTAGAATATGAAAGTGAAAGCCCAGACATTTCAGACATTTGAAAAAGTCACAATATTTTGTTTGTGTAAATTTGGATCACGGAGCATATTATTCCATCCAAGGGATTATCTTCAGGTTTTAAAAAATACATAGGTATATCAGCATTTTGAACCATTCTTAATAATTCTTTGAGTCTTTTAATATCATATTATTCTTAGATCTAACATAATATTTCTCAGTATTAAGCAGCAGGTTTAATAATAAAGTCATTACAGAAGGACTGTTAAATATTTTAATATACATTATTTATAAGGATGCATTTGTAATTTATTACTCCATAATACACACGAGCTAGTTTTAATTCTTTAATGCATTTGTCCAACACAGCATTCTGCTGAAAACAGTGTTGAAATTACATCAAATGAAAATATTTGATTTTGCAATAGATCCTAATGTATTATACCAATTATTGGTTATATTATGGTTATCAGGTTTAAAGGGTCACACCTAACCGTGGTATAAAAATCTGAGGCTTCTCTCTCAGGCGTGTGCCAGACAACGTTGTACCCAAATTTAGTAACACTTTCTTACTGTAGTATTAGTGATTTGGATTAGACTGATCTATGTAAACGAGGTTTTTATTTTTACACAACATGCCCATTGTGCGGAAAGTAGCTGGAAGTTATTCTTAAAAAAAAAAATGCAACTCACAATTTTTAAATTATTTTTACTGTTTACTAAATGATAGAGATTTTTAAAGGAGTAAATTATCTATTTTAAAGCTAAATATAGCTTCTGCCAGTTTAGTTTACAGCTTTAAATTATGTGTATTCCTATGGTTTTCCTTCCACTCTTGTCTTCAGATTCTTAATCTGCTACTGATGATTCAGAATATAATTCTGGGGAAAGGTTTACCATGAGTTTCATGTACTTTTACAGTTGTTTCTTTGAAAATTGTTTATTTCTTACTTTTTCTTGTTAATTCCTTTTTGTTTGTTTGTTTTGGAGGTTTTTTGGGCGTTTTTGGTTTTTTCTTTGTTTGTTTGTTTGTTGTTTTCTTTTTGGTTCAGGGTTTCATTTTTGTTGGATTGTCTGGTTTGTTTAACATTAGCTATTTTAGCCAGGGAGTAGTAATTACAGAATTACTATTGAGTGTCTTGGAAAGGAGAAAATTTTTTCGAATATTCCTGTTCAACAGCTTTCCTCCAACTCACCAACATGTGAATGACAAAAAACCCCAAACAAAATAAAACAAAACCACCCTTCCAAAAAAACCCCAATAAAAACCAAACCAAACCAACAAAAACATATTCTGTACTATGAAATTCACTTTTTAATTGCTCTTATTCTTGAAACGGTAGACTCATAGGTTTTGAAACCCTTAAATTAAGTGCCAAATATATCTTTGCCTAAAAATTGGAATCCTGGCTAGCATTTTCGCAAGCCTCATTTGCTCCAGAGAAGATAGCTGGCAGTAGTTCAGTGTTCTCCAAACTTTTTTTGATAGCACACCCCTATAATTAAAAGATATTTAAGCATGCACCTCCAACATATGTTTATTTATTTATAAAATACATGCATGGACTACTAATGTATTTTGTACATTATAAAATATATAACAAAATAGAAATTAAATATGATGAGATAAAGATGAAATAAAACATTTTAAAAAACCCATTTTTATTTTGTTTATTAATGGTGCAAAAAATATTTTCTTCCTACATTGCAGGCATTGTATACCACATGAGTGCACATTCTGCCCTCATTTCAGAGACCACCTTTATGGATAAAGAAAGAAAACTGAGTACAGTAGACAACCTTGCCAAATCCTGTATCACACCAAAACTTAATTTTTTAATTCATTCTGTTTCAGAGGTAGACTAAGACTAATCAAAGGGGGGGAAAAAAAGAAAAAAAAAGAGAGAAGAAAAAAAATAAACGTATTGTAGAAGAGAAGTCTATTATCTTATTGAAATTGTGTGGTATTATGTAAATCCAAGTTGTACTTAGAAAATCTGAGACTAATTAAGAGAAACTGCAGACTAAAAGTATTAGAGTTTTCTTTGCTCCTTGTTTAAACTGTTTTCTTCTCATATTTAAATATTATCTCCCAGACTAGCTTGCAGAAGGGAAACAGTTCAATTGTCAAGAAAATTTTTGAGAAGCGGTGTTCTAACTCTATTGTGTTCAAGAAGGCCTTTGTTGGAAGAGTCCAGGTCCAGAGTCCTCCTGCACTTACAGGAGACAGATCTGTGAATGACCAAAAGTGGATAATAAGAGAACAGAGGTTATTTTAAGGGACCAAAATGTTCCATTATCCTGATACCATACAGAGTGTTACATATTATACCTCTTGGTAGATGTTTCATCACAAAAGAATGGAGTATATTTCAGTATTTCTTGTTTCAGTTGCTAGCACTGTTGGAAGAAATACTGAATAATCCACATTAATAAGCAACTCAGGACAAAAGCAGCCTGTCTGAAAGGTGAAATGCTTGGCAATCAGTTCTCCGTGCCTGCTCTGTATCTGTTTTAAGGGGTATCTATTTAGCACTGGTTTTACTCTGTTCCTGTGGACTGCATGCCCTTTAGAAGGTGGAAAACAGACTCTGCTCCTGGAACACATCTCTTTCTTGGCTTTGTTTCATCCGTAAGTAAAACAGCTCACACACTCAAAGGATGGCCCAATTTGCAATCCAAAATGTGGTAAGTGGGGGCAATTGGAAGATTCATTTTAGAACTGCTTTTCTGATCTTAACTTAAACACGAATGTGCTGATTGGCTTGGTGATTCATTTTGGTGTTTCCAAATGTCACACCGTGTATAGCTGCATTATTTCAAGCTTGTAGTTTGAAGTTGCTACATTCTAGCAACAAAAATTGTTCACAAAGAGATCATGACAAAAAGCACATCTGTGATTATATACAACAGCGCAGAATCCAAACTGATATTAAAGAAAGCATAGAGAAGGGAAATATTACCCTCATACTTCATCTTTTCCACCCTCAGAAGCTTAGACTGTTTTTCATAAATCAGGAATCCAGTTTCTCCTCCTCATAACTGTGTTGTTTCTTGCAGTCCAAGGAGTCTGTTGTTACTAATGCAGAAGCAACTCATGGCTACATTGAATCCTTTCAGTCTTTTATTTACAAAAAGAGGGATTCATTCACTTAGTTGTTGTGGGTTGTAGTTAGAACAGTTGTCAATGGCAGAGCTGGGGATAAGGCAAGACTATCCAAAGTGGCCAAGAAAGGGTATGATTGCTGGACAAGTTTTGTTTTCACAGGAAAGAAATTAACTGAGAAAGGTACAGGGACAATTCACCTAAGGTTCCTCCATGATGGGAAATTTTTCACCAAGACAATAATTTGCCATTTTAACTGAGTCTGAATAATCTCCTTTCATTCAAGGAGAAAATAATCCACATATACTGTCTCATTTTCTTACATGCTACAACTGAAAGCAGGCCAAGTCAGTCCTGAATATTAAGGAATTTCTTTTTCTCACTAAAAGTGTACTCCTGCTTTATGCTTCATTGTTCCACACTGCTAACAGAACCACAGCATCATGAAATAGTTGAGGTGGAAAGGAATCTCTGGGCCTTTTCTTACCTAACCCTCTGCTCAGGCAGGTCCAGGTGCCCTCGACTCACCTCTTCTGTTTGACGTATAAACACACAGACTGAGCACAGAAGGGGCAGAAGCAAGGCAGAATTTTTATTTTCTTTTCTTGTGACTGAAACACCAGCATAACACAATTCAGGGACAAAAGCTTTTCTTCTGTCTGTTGAAGAAGTGTCCAATAGATCTTAATAAGAGATTGCACACTACTGTTTCTGAAAAAACTGTCAGAAATACTTTCATGCATACTTGCCTTTTGTCACTATATAATCTCTATTTGAAATTGTTTCATTGTGCTTAAATTGGTCTACAAATGGGTGATCTCCTTTCTGCCATACCAATCATCCTCAGGCTGATCAGTGTCTTAGGTTAGCCTAAAGATATTAGACCACAGAAAGGAAGTACTTCTTACCTTGCTGAACAAAATATTCTATATTCAAACAAATTGTCCTAAAAATCAATAAAAAACTCAGCTGTTAATGTGAAAGAGAGGGGCTGACAGAATGCTCTATATGAAGAGATTGCCATGTAATGGATGGTTTAAGACTTCAAAGAATAACATTGTAGGTACTGAATCAAGGAATATATGTTTGCTTGTCTTGCTTAAATTTAAAAACAGGATTTCCATTGACAACTAACATAGAACCAATAAAAGTACATTTGTAATCTAAAAGTGTAGCTGTCATTCCAAGTAATAAAATAAAGCAATGTTCTAAGGAAAATGCAAAACCTAAAAGAAACCCTTAAACTCATTTAAAAATCAATAGGACTCTTACCAAGTAAAATCCAAAGGCTTCCAAACAATACTAAGACGCCATGTGAGAGAATTCTTTATAGTCATTATGTTTTTCCATTTTTTAAAACATTTCACATTTTATTAAATGTGAATCCCTTGCTTCCTCTTAGTTTACTGCCTAACAGGAGTGTAAGGTTCTGGCAACTGGCTAATTAAGGATGCAAAAAATACACACTATAAAAATTTACCCATACAATACTAGGATAATGAAAGATGCACCTGCCACAATGGAGCATTTACTAAATCAGACATAAACAGATTTTGCAACAAAATGAGACATAAAGCCAAAAAGGTGGTGGTGCAGATTTCAGTAATTGTATGAAGCTCAAATTTTCAGACTCTTTCCAGAAGTGATAACTATTGAGGTAGAAACTGATTTTGATCAGTCTCTAACTAGCAAACCCTATGTTATTGTTTATAAACACATTTGAACAGGCTTTTAACATTCAACTATGTAGATCCTGAGATATCTCCTTAAGGTCTCATTGTTAATGAGAATGTGCAATGTCCACGGGGGCAATCCATCAGCCATATTGTGAATATCTCCCTCCATAGTGATGGTGACTGATTACATTTTGGTATAAACACACTTGGCATGTACCACTTGCTATTTCTCAATATGATTGCAATGGTGTCCTTAAAATAAAGAGTGACAATCAAAGGAGGTCTAAGAACTTTAAAGTCAAAACCACCCTGTTTCAGACAAGGAAAATTGTTGAAGCTCACTGTTATATGATGTGACACAGCACATTTCCCAGAACAGCGAAATCAGCTGTTTTGTGCCCACTTGTTCTATAACCTTTTTTTTTTAAGTAACTATAACTTGAAACTTAGCCATATGGATGTCTGCATCATCCTGCAGAAGAAACATCTGACTGTCCATAAACATTGTTATGACTGTTTTCAACACTATTCTTTTTTCCAGTTACTCTACTGTTGCTTGACTAAGGCACGCTGCACATCTGTATTAGAGAAGTTTATCCTATGGATAAATCAGGTGGCTTTCAATTACTGAACAAATAAAGTTCTTTAACTTGTGGTGGAGGAGAATAAGGAAGGTCAGAGAAAGTGCTGAGAGGGTTAGAAAGCAAAGTAGGACAGTTTATTAAGATTAACAGCTGTAGACTTGATGTTGCTAATGGTGAGACAGATTACACAAAACATAGGTGAATCCATTCATGAAGTTTTATATCTTCTGTATTCCTTATTATAAGGAGCTTACTGCAGAGCCCTGGAGCAAAACTCTGTGCCCTTCTCACCCGGGAGGATTTTTAAGTGCTCAGTCAGGCTGGCTGAGCGGACGGCTGGCTGGCTGGCTGGCTGGTTGGCTGGTTGAATGGATGAATTCTGCTGGCCAAGATCGCCTCAGACTTACCCTAATGTGCATGCCGCTATTGCTGACTGTCTGCATTCGTAAGCATCGATGGCAGATATAGTCTTGATTTCAAAGTACGGGGCAGAGAATCCACAGGCTGAAAAAACCCAGGAGGTTCTTTATTAAAACACGGCGATTTACTGGGGAAAAAAACTGCATAAACAAATAAACAAACAAATCGAGGCTTTGTCATCATTCACCTTCCGGAATAGCCTCTGTGCTGCTCCGTGCTGTTCCAAAGGCAGTAAGAGTACCCACCCCATTAAAAGGTGCGCTAAAGATAACAGATCTCTCGGCTACGTTATCACTGCTCCCCAGCCCTGGGCTGGGGGACAACACTCGATCCGGCTCCGCGGGTGCACACCCGCTCCGCGCCCGGCCGCGGGGCCGCCGGCACAGAGCCATCGGCGCCGTCCCACCTGCTCCCACCTCCACTGTGCCTTTCCGCACCCGCGGAAAGGAGGAGCCGAACTGTATTTAATTTTTAATTGATTTACAGCCTCCTCCCCAACACCCCCACACCGCCCTCCTCTCCCCGCCCCGGCTGCGCTTCCAGATACACTTTCTTATTGCAAAGGGCGTGAGCATCAGGTGCGGGAAAGGAGGAGCGGGGCCGGTACTGCCTCCGAGGTACTGCTGCGGCGTGGGGAGCCCGGGGCAGGGCTGGCGGTCCCCCGGGTCCCCTGGTTCTCCCCCCATCGCCGAGGGGGTCGGCGGCTTCCCCGCTCCGGCTATTCCCCAGCCTGGCCGCAGCAGCAGCGGTGCAGAGGGACTGGAAGATCCTACTCCGCTCTCCTCGCACTTCTGTAGCACAAATCTTGCCTTCTCCTCTGCCCTCTCCGCCGCCCCAGCAGTGCGTTTCGCTCCCTGACCATTCTTGCCGCCCTCCCCTCGGCCGGGCGGGGAGTGCCAGGGCCGCGGTGCTGCGGGAGGCAGGTGCCGCTGCCCGGGCTCTGCAGGGCCGGCTCTCGGGGCCAAGGGGAGACAGAGCCCTTTCTGTTCATCCATTCCTCCTCCCCTCTTCTTTTCCCTTGAGACCATTTCAGCTTCTCTCAGCACCCTTATTAGGTTTTCCCTGCTCTATTCCTTCCCCTCCTTTCCCGCCCTGACCACTGCCCTCCGCAGTCTCGTCAAAGGGATGGGTCCCATATTCGGGGTGGGATGTAGCTGGGGAGACAGATAAGTCCTAGATGCGAGAGGAGGGTGGGAGAGAAAGGGAGAGGTTTTTCAGTCGTCTCTGGGCTGATTGGAAGAGGAAATATATCTGCGGCCAGGGGATTAGCAGATAAACTTTTTTTTGCTCCCTTTTGTGCGTGTGTGTGTGCGTGTCTGTATGCGTGCGTGGGTGTGGGTTTGTAGATGAAGTCGCCACTCAAGGGGGAAAATCTTTTCAGTTTCCTTTCGGCAGGTGCAGGTCAAGGAGGAACTCATGAGCATTTTGTCTGAGCCGTGAACTGATTAGGGGAGGGGAAACGATCCCCCTCCTCTTACTCTTCCTTTCCCAGTTTTGAAATCATTCCCTCCCCAGCATCGCCGCCCTCCCACCCTTCCCCTCCCCTTCCCCTGCACTGAATGAATGGAAGAGTCTCCAGGGCTTTCTTCTGCTTCTCACCCTGGACTAGAGAAGTGAGGGGGCATCTATCTATCCTCATCCATCTCTTTCTCGCTCCATCCATTGCCAAGGGGATTTCAGACCGTGCAATGTGTTTTCAGCCTCTTGCTGCTGCTACCACTTGATATTATGCGATGCGCAGGGAGAAGGTTTTGCAAAAAATGGATTTATTCGATTTTAAAGGATTTCTTCTCTAATAAGGATCTCATTGCACACAAATATGACTAAATCCCCTATTTGGTAAATCTTTCCCTACCCCACCCCTCCTCTTTGGATTCCCTCCCGCCCGCGCCCCCACCCCTTCAGAGGAGCAAGCACAGGGAGCTGATGACGGACCCATTAATCCCTTCTTCAATGCATCAAAAGAAGCCGAAGGGCTGGAAGTCGCTGGGCTCGGAGTCCTGCAGGAAATGCTTCGATCTGCTTTTGGTTCTGTATGAAACTGGTGACTAGGGGCTCGGCTCGCTCCGCCGCCGCCCGCCGGCACCTGGATGCGCGGGCCGCCGCCGCCGCCGCCGCCGCCGCCTTGCCCACCGCCGCGATGCTACGCTCCTGGCGGTGCTGGTGATCGCTCGGGTGTGATGGGATTGAGCCTGCCGGGATCATTTTGAAGGCGGTGAGGGAGAGCGAGGGAGAGGAAGGGCTGCTGCACTGTGCTCTGTGTGTGTGGGCTTCGGGATTTTTTTTTTTTCCTTCTTCTTTTCCTACTTCCATCCTCTCCCCGCCACTGGAAGTCCTCCCGCATCTAAATGGAATTAGTGGAGACCGAAGCCCCTTGTGTAAGGAACAGACATGACCCATGGGCGCAGCTTCTTTCACAGTGAGTATCTGTTTGCCTCTTCCCACCCCACCACCCCCGCCGCTCACGGGCTCCTGCCCTCCGCTGCCCCCACAGCTGGCGGAACGGGACGCCCAGACTTCCGCGGCGCGGGGGCGAACTCCCCCCACGCACACGCAGCACCCGCTTCCCACCTCGCTGCGGTGCACTGGGGGCGGGAGATGGGGGGTCTGTGTCTGCCGGCGCCGTGGGCCGGCGGGACACGCTCCTGAAAGCTGGAGGCTTTCACCTGGGTGCGACGCATCTGGTGGCTTTTGGCTTGACGGGAGAGAGGGGGGGACAGCCCTCGCGGTGCGGCCCCGGTCGTCGCTCGAACCGGCCGCGGGGAGAGGGGGCGCAGGGCAGCGCCGAGAGCCGCGCCGGGGCATCCACGCAGGGCAAGCGTCCCGCTGGTCTGCGGGGCGGGGGCGGCCTCATCGGCTGAAATCTTCCAGAAGCACCAAGGAGGCACCGACATGTTATCACCTACTCGTCGAAGAACCCAAGAGGCCTCAGTCTGCGCGAGTGGGACCCCATCTCCCGCCTCTCTTTTACAGAGGGTCCACTGTACTGAAGGAGCTTGACTGGCCACAGTTCCTTCCAGCACTTCCCTCTGTGCCCACACCTGTACAATAGCGCTATGGCCAGGTACTGCTCGTCCAACAACTCTTCGCTAGGCTAAGCCACGTCTGTGCCAAATCACAGCCTCCTAAAAGCCTAGCCAAGAGATAAATCTCTTAATGGTACTGCTCGTAATGAAAAAAATACACAGATCCAAAAAGACGGAAAGATGCGTAATCAGAATGGCACTAGAAAGCATGATTATAATTACACCCATGATTAGGAGGGAAAGGAAGAGGAGGAAGACAGAATGCAACAAGAAATTTGGTGGAAACTTCTTTAAAATAATTTCGAAACCAAGATAATCACAGTATTGTTGCCATGCTGCCAACACTTCCCAAGTGACAGTCTTCAATGAATGAAGATTGGTCTCCTTGGGGGTCTTTTTTTTCCCCCTCTGTGAAAAGCACTGTTCTTTTTCTGCAGCTTGAGCAAAGAATCGTAGAGTAAAATGGTCTGCCTTGTCTGCTTAATTGAAATATATTGTTCTGTCTTTTCCCATGAAGCCCATAATTTTAATTACTTTCTGGCAATATACACATTTTTGTGCTGTGCTGTTGGTGTTAATAACACTAAATCAAGAGGGTTTTGTTTTTTCTTAAATATGGGATGAGTATTTCACTTTAGCTATCTAAATGTTAGATATGGTAAGTAGAGAAAAAAAAAACAGACCAAGAAACTTAATATCTTAGTCTCTTCTTGTCTGTTAGATTTTATTATCGACTCCCTATTAATAATCAATACCGACATAATGACATTTATGTCGGCTCTGTGATTTGGAAACATCCTTTCTAGTGGTTACAGCTGGAACTGAGGAGACGTGTTTTTTCTGTCATCTTGGTAATAATATATCTGTAGTTTGGACCAACTCTCTTTACTTCTCTGAACTCCATTTTTTTTCTGTACAGAAAAGGAGGGGAGAGCTTGAAACAAACCTGTAAGAGTCAGATATGAATTTTTATTAATTGCCTAAAAAGAAACACTTCTTACATAGAGTTTGTTTGGCTGTTGTATGTCCTATTCTAGCTTCCATATATTTGTGGGCAGAAGGAACACCACCAGCTGGTTCCATATTCTAACACCAATCCATCTCACACTACTGAGAAATTAGGTTTCGTCTGGTGAAGATTACAGGCATAGATGCAGTATGCTTCGCTGCGTGAAACACAGCTAAAGAAAATGAGCAACTTAGCGAATGGGCAATTCCTGAATTGCCTTCAGATTCCGACACAGCCGGCAGGCAGAGTCCCAGATAGCATGAATTTCCAGAATTCATCCCTGAGGAGAGTAAGGGTGTGAATGGCTGGGTAGCATTCAGATCCGAGCAGAAGATGTAGTGTTCTCACTGAATGCCCATGACACAGAAGAGTTTTTAACTACCGGTGCTGCCAACATCTGTCTGTAGGGGCTCTTAGCCTGACCAAGAAATAGTGAATATGCTGCCAGGCCTTCATCTTCCCAGAATTTCAGCCTTCCCCTCCCTGCTTAATAAAGCAGCCATCATCTATATAGGTCTCCAACCCTCTGTCACATGGCAAAGGTCAAAGGCATAGAAATAAATATCTCAACACCATCAGAATACTACATATGTGGAGACAGCCTTCCTTCAGAGTGAAAATCGCACACAATTTTCAGTATAGAAGCTGAAAATGATGAAAGTACCATCTTTGAAAGGATGATAGTTACTAATCCATGGTGGCTTTTGGTGTCTCTTGGGGTTAACCAGAAGAAAGTACGCCATTGAATTACATTTGTTAAAGACCACAGGTCCATCAGTTCCTCATCATAGTCAACAGCCCAAAGGGTAGCTGATTGATCCAAAATGCTCAGAGTAAACATGCAATTTAATCTTCACTTTACCTTCAGTGCAGCCTGGGCACTATCTTTGGGTTTAATGCCAAATTAGCTGGGACAAAGCCCCAAACACTCCAAGAACTGATGGATCTACTCTCTTCTGCTCTTGCTATCCCACTTCTTCAGATACCCAAAGAAGATGTGAGCGATAACAAGAAAATCAGTGCATGATTTCTTTATCAGGTAGCTAGCTGGTCACTTAGATCTTCCAAATCAGTCTCTTTACGACTAGCCTAAGTTTTTGCCTCTTAGTTTTTTCCAGTTAAAATGTTGTATTTGGAAATTGCCTACAACCTAGTAATTATTTCCTGGTCGAAGTCCATCTCTGAAAGATCACATTTGTCCCCAAGAGGAATAGTTGTCCTATGATGGTTGAAGATAGGAGATTTCTATTTGTAAAACGGGCTGGAGATTCACTGCAGCACAAAGTAACACCCCTTTGACAAGTCAAACAAACTAGATTAATGAGACTGTTAAGCATACACAATAATTTACTTCACTAGGGATTTGCAAATTCTTTGATGGATATGAAGAACCCAACCCCTCACTTCTTTCGTACTCCCAGAACTCGTTTTCAAATTTTATTATGTCACATGGAGACATTAGTGAGTGCAGAGGCACTGAAACTTAGCAGACCTTTATCTCCCTCTCTGTTAAAAGCAGACACTTTTCTATTACTGACACAAACTATGATTATAAAAATACGTATTTGTAAAAATGTTTTTCTTTAATATTAAAAGGAAAAAATCAGTGTTTATGGATTTTGTTTTAAATCCAAAAGACCTCTTCCTTTAAATACATTTGCAAAGATAAATATTTTCAAGAACAGACTGCAAAGAAACTTGTTTATACAAAATGTGCAATTTAAAGATACATGTAAACATGACTTCTTTTACAGTAATTCTATTTAATTTATATTCTTGCAAAATAGATGGGTACAGTTTGATTGCAGGCACTATCACAGTGATATTTAATTCATATTTCTCTTTCAGTTGTAGCAAGTCTAATCATCCTACATTTGTCTGGGGCAACCAAAAAAGGAACAGGTATGTAAACTTCAGACATTTTTTTCTGGCAATATATTAGAAACCAAAGTAGGGATTTAGTTTTTGAAATTTTTAGTAGCTCATTTACTTCTAGTGTCTACATTTTGTCCCTTTGTTTGGAGTATTCGCATGCCTGTACACAAAAAGCCAGTGGTAGTGGTCAGAGTCAACCTGACTCTAAAAACTGTAAAGTACTCCCCCTTTCAAAATGGAAGTCTCGTTTGGGCACTGTACTATATACACTTATATTTTTGCTTGTTGAAGTATAATTAAAAATCTGAAATTTGGTATCATGGGTCCATTTGTACAGGGTGAGTATAGAAAGAAATTCTTAAAAGCTTTGGATGCTCAGTATGATGACAGCCAAGCTGGGAATGCTGCTAAGCACAGTGTGTCTGAACCTGTGAATGCACAGTCCCTGCAGGCCTGAATTCATTTCAAGAAATTAGGCTCCGTGTCATACTCCGCCTGGATACAGACCAGGAAGAAAAAGAAATGCTTGCAGACTATAGGTCAGAACTCCAGTGGTTAAATTAATCCTTGGAAGGTGACAATTTCCCTCCATAGATTGTAAGAGAGAGCCTCAAATATCTGACTCTACACATCAGGGGCTTAAGTTAGATGGGACATTCCTTTCGTCTTAGATACCTCATTTGCAGCAAAACAGTCCAGAACCTACTATCCTTCCTTATAATAGCAGACTAGGTATATTTCCCCATGAAGAATCTATCTCATTTTAGCCTGCTTGTTAATGCATGATGCCCAGGATCGGTTCCTTCATTTTCTTCAGCTTCAACAGACCCAAAACTTTGTCTCCAGTTTCTCTGCCAGAAAGGAGTACAAGAGATTCAGGGCTAGGAGGAAAGCAAACAAGAAGGTCTAACTCTGCTCTCTGATGATTCACCTAGGAGGAGGAAACTTCTTGGGTGTGATTCCCGGCCTGAGAGCTATTTATTAATTTTGCAGCAAACAGCAAAAATAATCTATGAACCAGAATCCAGGAATTACCCTGTCTACCTCTGTCAAGTGAATATAGAATAAAGATGCTGCAGATTTGAAACAGATTGTATATATTTTCTTAATTCTCTGTGTTTTTTTCTTGATTTTTGTGACTCTGTTGTATCCCTGTACTATGGCATGAAGCTTGCTGATAAAGAACATGCTTGAGTCTTTTGAGATGTACGAGTGGGAAACGCATACCTTCCATTTCTCAAGCACGTGTTTTCCTACAGGTTATTATGCTAAAAACACAAATATCTCTCTCCCTCAACATCCAAGCCTCTTATCTACTTTGAAAAAAGTGTTTTCAGTAAGAGTTATGTGTTTTCACCCAAAGGAACAGCCTTGTTTTCCTGCAGGTCAATGATCATACTCAGTCTCAACAGAAAAAATTTTGAGGCCATTGACAGAAGGGATTGTTTTATTTATTCTGTAAGAGAGTTCTAAGTGTCGCATAGACATAATAATTTGTGAGCTAATTATATAATACTTAATGTGATCCTTTCACAGAAAAGCAAACTACTTCCGAAGGCCAGAAACCAGTGCAGTGTGGAACTTGGACCAAATATGCAGAAGGAGGCTTTTTCACTTCTCCAAATTACCCCAACAAGTATCCTCCGGACAGAGAGTGTGTCTACATTATAGAAGGTGACCAAATGAAGAATCTTTACATTTTATCATAAATTGTATTTAAAAAAAAAATATTGTATGTGAAGAGTAGATAAAGTCATGGTAGGTAAAGTTCATGATAAATCTTAAGACACAAGATTTAGAGAAGCTCTTGATTTACATCTTGACATCACTCATAAATTAGTTCAGGTGATAAGTATGCGTCACTCAGTAATAAGAACAGTACAGTTTTTTCAGAATATTCATTCAGAGAATGAATAGAACCTAAGATGTTGTACTAAAGATGTAGGTAGTGCCAAGACAGATTTCAAAAGGTATATAGCTGATTATAGCTCCACCATGCTCTTTTAGAAAGGCAAAAATCACAGCAAAATGACTGAAATCCCCTTTAGTGCTAGGTAACTTGAGTCGGACACAAAGAGGTGATTATAAATACTGGAGCCAAACAATGTCTTCAAAGAATATTTATGTTTGTCAATCTATTCATATAAGTCTGAAATTTAATCAGATGTTTGGTAGACATTTAAATTCTTTCCTAATTTAGTAATTGATTTAAAATATTTTTTAAAGGTAAATGTATAGGTTGAATATATGCAACTTAGCTTTTCTTTATTATTATTTGTTACACTTATGTTGCTAGTCTTTTTGCATATATTGATCAAATTATCTAACATTCCTGGGGACTGGAAAGAAGTAAGCCTGTTTTATCTTCAAAGATCTGCAACACAGGCTGTTTTATCATTAAAGAGTGTAGGAAAAAAAAGGACAATTTTTGTAAACTTTAGTCCCATATTTCAGGTCATAAGATGTTTCTCCTCATAGTCAGAAAGTGCTTGAAAGTTGGTTATTGTAAAGACTTTTGTCTTTATCATAGTAATTACGTACTTATAAAAATATAGTTAATAAGCTGAAAGGTGGCAAAATACGCTGTTGAAATAAACTGATCTAGAATAGCCCAAAATGGAAATGCTTAAGAAGAATTTATGAAGCAAAGATTTAATCAACCAACTTCTATAATAAAGACGAAATCCACATTGACAAGTTTGGAGCAATGTAGAGGAAAAAGAGTAATTCAAACTCAACAGACATCTTGTTATATTTCATGGGAAAAATCAATCTGGTAAAAAATAGTTGCACACCACTTTTTATGGCACTGGTATTTTCTTCTTCCTATCCAGCCTAATCAACAGTTTGGATTGCAACTAGACATTTTAAAACCCACAACGAAAGCAGTTCTATCAGTACATAATTTGATGAGAACCATGGATATTGCACAACATTTTCAGATCTGATCTCCCTGTGTCTATTTCTGTCTTCTAAAGAAATCAGGAATAGTCATGTCTTGAAAATGTCACAAGAATAAACATAGATATAGTAAGATATCTGAGCAATAATATTTGAAATTGTGGCATATTAAAAAAAAAAAAAGGCAAAAGGAGCACTGAAACTCAACAAAAATTATTTTATAATTACAAATAAATTACAAAAATCATTATTTTTCCATATTTAGTCTTCTAACAACATAGAAAAATGAAAGAAAATGCTAAAGAAGACTAGCAAGGATAATTTTACACCGTATCTTTTTTATTCCATGGAACTCTTTGAAATAAGATTTTGAAGTTAAAGGATTGCAAAACCAAAAAGATAAATTATTTTACCAATAGTAATGCCTTTGAGATCAGATAACAATTTATGGAAATTGTGGATAATCTAGGTTAAGCATGGAAGTAAGTATTTTAGAATAAGACAGAAATATCTCATATGCATTTTATTTCTATATTTATTATTGACATTCCAATATGCTTCAAATAGCTTCTGGTGCTCTTGAATACCAAGTCCCAGACTAGAGGGACTCTCAATGTGATCTGTAATAGTATTGCCACATTGCTATTTCCCCTTCATGTGTCTCAAAGTTCAGCACACTAGGACTTCATATACTATACTTCAAAGTGTATGATGTGAGTATAAATACATATATGAATCAATAGGTTCCTTCCTCACTGCTTGCTTTCATTCCTTCATTTTTTGCTATCAAACACAATCTAGGGCAAATTCTGATGGCTTTCTTCAAATACAATTCCTACTGATTTTAGTGGTCTGAAGTGAAGACTCCAGCATGTGGTGTGTTATAAATAAATTGAATTTCATCTCATGTTACGATTTTTTCCCCCTGCATTAAATGTGTACAAGCCTTTTATCATGTCAGAATTACTTCAGTGAAGTAAAGGAGCTGGCAAAAGGAGTCTTGTTCATAGACTGTGAATTTCTGAAAGAGAAGAGGATATCTGTCTGCAGAGACTTCTATCCTAGCAGCCAAAGATTAAACAAATCAAACAGCTAGTAGTTTCTTAGATTCTTTTTTATACTTCTGTTTTAGTAGCAATGATAATTAACTATTGAAACAACTAGGAATTTTAAAGTCCATGTTGAATGCCTTTCTAAAAGAGATCCTTTAAGTCATCTAGAAATCATGACCTCTGTACAAAGATTGCTATGCTATAGAGGAGTGTCATGAGTGAGTGCAGAATAGCCACAACTAGTGGGTCTTGGAATGGGGAGAGCCACAACCACAGGAAGTTTCTAGTGAATCCCATCTGCCTTTCAAAATGCAATGAGAGTTTGTTCGTTTTGGTTCTTTCTTTTAGTCTTATTCGGCATATAGGAAATAGCTGAGTGTACACATTAAATTCCCCATTCAGCCAAATTGTCCCCTTAGTGTGCATATTCATGACTAACCTGGCAAAATTCACAGCCACCCAGAGCAATTGGAGCAGTGACAGCAGTAGCCTGTGCCAGACTGCAGAACATTTGGCATGTGTGCTACAAAGGGAAATTTGCACAGGAGTTTTTGTAGGAGCAATGGCTTTTGTGTCAAAAATATCCAGGGAGTGGCATAGTCATACTTCACACACTATAACTTGAGGACTGTTTTGGAAATTCTGTAAGTGATTTTATCCATTCCTCAGTTTTTAATAATTAAGCATTTATTTATAAATAGAGGTATGGAATAGAATTGATTTATGGAGATATGAAATAAATCTTCCACTTTACATAGTTGTGGACATTCAGAGTTAGCACTTTTGAAGATCTTCCATATTCTCACAAAAGAACATCAAACTCTTTAATCCTAGATGTTGCACAGGTGTTAGAAAACGATCATGTTATCACTGCATGAAAAACCTCTGCTCAAAGTTCTTTTGTATTTCACAGTGATTTTTGTGTTCAAAAAGTTTTCACCAAAACAAGAGAAGAATCCTCTTTTAAAAGAAGGATAATTTAGCTTTCTTATCAATAATAGCAGGACAACAAGAAAGACCAAGGGTTATTGAAAACTATTAGGATAGCAGCTCAGAGAGATGGGGGTAGGTGTTAAGTTCAGTTTCTCATTTCCATGCAGTGTGGAAAATTGAAACAGATTTTTCGCTTAACTTCAGCTGTCAGTTACACAGACTTAGAAGCTGATCAGATTTAAAACCTTAATTGTGTGGTTTTGCTGCAACTGTTCTAGTGCAAGCTAGAACATAATATCTCTTCTACCTTATTTCACTGGATCTAGAATCTCAAGATAGCACCTGTGTAAAATAATCAGATAAAAAGTATGACAAGACATGTAAGCATTAAGTAGTCCTTCTTTGGAGTTAAATATTTTTTAAGAAATATAATTGGAAGCTAATATGGAAGATTTTTGAGATTTGAAATAAAATCATTTTATGAGGCAGTTTGACAACAACTTTTCCTGACATCATAGCCGCAGAAAAAGTGCTGAAGATGTGAATGGGCTTCACCTGTGAATAAGGTTACCGGAACTGACCACTCCATCCCTCCTTTTCTGATTAGACGTCCAGCCTGGAAGATTTGCATATTTCAGATTTTGTTTGTTTGTTTGTTTTGATTTTCTGTAGGTACACACATGTTATTATCAGTAATTACTCTGGACATGTTCTCACTTTATTTCTGTAAGTTTTACTGTCACCACATTTACACAACTTTGCTGGAAAAGCTGTGGCACAAGATGTGTATTTATACATTAGCTGCTTGTTTCAGCTTGAATTTGGCAAAGAAACCCTTAGTAAAAGCCAGAGTATAAGTCTGAAATTATACCTTTTTTGCTAAAATGAAGCTAAAGTTGGGATTTTGAATTATGTGTTTTAATCCCTTATGGTCATTTCTAGGAAGATTTGCTTACTTTTTTATGTTATGTAGGTTATTGCAAACAGAGAATTTTACCACTGACTAAATAAAGGTGCATTTAAAAGCATGTGATAAAAAGGTGCATGGATGCATGTATTGTACACAATTACAGACACATAAAGTGTTGCATTTCTCAGGAGTGTTAGGAGAAAGGAGCTTGTCCTGTTTGGACTAGCTTGCAGAGCAGGTTGTGACGCAGGTGGTTGCCTGTACTAATACTTAAAACAGGTCTGGATATGTTCACTGACCTCAAGGCTCACAGGCACAATTCCATGTGTACAGTTTAACTCCTTTTACCTTCCAAGTTAAGAGTGCAGATACAAACTAACGGAGTGCTCCTTGACTGATGTGAGCCACGACATCATGCCTAAGCATGGGGTTTGACACTTCCTACTGGCATGGCCAAAATGATACCAGAACATGACTTTAACATTTAAGGAGTGTGAATGGTCAGTGGCCCAGGCCCTAGAATCAATCCCCAGCCTTGTTTTATTTAGGAGTGGAGAAGTGGTGCTAATGAATATTCAGTGCTCCATTCTTAGCGTGAAGTAGCCTCTACTCATGGGAGTTTTGGGGAAAAAATGGAAACTCTTGAGCCGTGATTATCTCTGATGCTCTAGCAAGACCTGAGCTTCACTAGGAAAATGCTCATGTTGACTTTGGTTAAAAAGAAAGAAAAGCAGAGAAGTTTAAATGTGAGATTGCAATGTGAGATTCAGAGCACTACGTGGAGGTTGTAGTCTTAGATTCCAAAAAGACCTGTTACGGGTTTAACTATGGGCCAGCACTTGTAACCCTCTTCTTGGTATGAAATAAGGCAGTGGAAAAGAGAAAGTTTATAAAGGACAAATACGTTATAATAATGGCATAAGCAAATTTTGAAGCTGGTATCTCTTTGTGGCTGTGGAAAGCAGAGCAGTCATGCACCGTGCTCTGATGTTGTATGACACAGCAGCAGCAAAGTCAATCCTCATATCTAGTTTATTATATTAAAACATTGCAATGAAGTTTTAGGTAGGTTAATAGCATAACGTTGGGATAGTGTGTGTGTATAAGATTTTCAAGCCATAATGAACATTCCTAAGGTTACCTAAAGCCTTGTCAGTATGGAGTTTCTGATACCTGACTCTGCGGTCCTTAGGTGAATGATTGACAGTTCTCAACAAATCTCCTTAAATGGAATAAGAGCATGCAAAATATGATGCCAGATTGAAAGGTGCTGAATACTCTCTTTGGCCCTAGTATTGCTTAGTTAAGTTTAAATCAATATTTGTTATAAAAGAGTGAAATCAAGAATAGAAACATCTGAACAAAATTAATTGACAATGTCTTTCAGGTATTCAATCTTCTATTATGATCTAAAAAATCTGCTTTGGTCTTCATACCTCACCAAGGGTGACATTAGTATGCTCTTCTTTACAAGCTTTAATACCGGATTTTATTTTTGTAATTTTCTTATTTTCAAAGTGGTGTCTTTCACATGGACTGTGAATTTGGTACAAATATATGTAAAACAAAATTACGTTTTGCTTTTGCTATTGAATTTGTGTGGGCTCAAAGATCACAAATATCCTGTAAATTAGTATAAATAACAAGTCAATAGTATGCTTCCCTAAATGTTCATTTCTGCAAATTGAGAACAGTAGAAAAGGGTTTTTTTTTATGTTACATTAGATGTTTCAATAAATATCAATCACCTAATTATAATAACATTGTATGCAAAGCTGTTAATATAATCTTTCTTTTCAAATAACGTGTTTTATTAGGTTCTTAAATGCTTCCTTATCAAATGAAGCTGTCTTTGTTTACATGAAATAGTTGTGAAAGAGTTCTGACTGTGTGCTCTTATGTAAAGATTTCAAGATTTACCTAATGTCTTCTTATTCAGTTAATTTTAAATAGTCTATCTTCTTATGTGAGTAATGAGTTCATACCAAAAGCTTCAATTTAAAACATTTCAAAATTGAAACAAGATCTAGGTTCTGGTCACACTGACAATTTTCTTATTAATCCAAAGGAAAGAAATGGAGAGATACTGACTGCTGGAGCGGTCACAGTTTCCACGTTAATCTTACACACCTCGTTTGGAGTTTGACCTTGCATATTTTCATGTGAAAAGAACGGTAACTCAGGCAAAGCCATAGCAATTCAAACCTCTTCCGGTATGTGTAAAGCGTGGGACATGATTCCATGAGAGGCACAGTGGACAGTGACACAACAAATCCTTGTCTTAGCTGTGTCAGCAAAAGGCTCTAAGACACCATGATCTAAACACTGAAGGCAATCAGGCTTTGATATGGGCAGGATTGAGCATAGGAAATGGTGCACCTAAGGAGATTGCATCTGTTCAAATTTGTAGACCAAACCACGATTTTTTTTCTCCTTTTATCAAAATACAGTAACTTTTTTGCTTTATGCAGGAGATGCCAGGTAATATTTGTTTTATAGATCATTCTGACTGTCACTAGACTTAGTACCTATCATTAAAGATGGAACTTTCTTTTTGTCTAATTAAGTGACCACTATAAAGCTCCTTCAAGGTTTTCAATATATCATTGGCTCTTTAATTGTCATCCTTATCTAGTTCTTTCTTAAGTGAGAATTCACTCCATTTGTCCTAATGTTTCAAATGAGATGATAAATAATTCTTGAGTATAAACAATTACACTCCAGTTGGTCATTGACTGCAATACATATAGGAACATAATCTGTTCTTCTGTAGCACAATTTTGATCAGCTTCTTCTTCATTGTCTTTGTTAGCACCGGGTATAAAAAGGTATTCTGACTAACACTGCTCACCCAAATATAAGAAAAAAATGCTTTTCCAAATGTGCAAGTTTCTTAGAAAGATTTTGTGCTTGAACCAATTGTGCCTAACTATATTTTGCTTTATATCATAGTTATCTCTCTTATCTTTGCTAAGCATTGCTGTTAAGGTCACTGTTTTTTGAGAAAAACAACAGACAAATAATCTGACAGTGTGAAATCTATAAAAAATATAGACACATTAATTTTCAAATAAATTTTAAAGCAAAACATTAAGATGCATACAAATTTAAAAATTTGGTTTTATTTAGTTTGCTTGAGTTTTGAAGGATCTTAGGTTAGAAAATAATAAGTTTTTTTTTTTTTTTTCCAATCTCTAGCTGCTCCTAGACAATGCATTGAACTCCACTTTGATGAAAAATATTCCATAGAGCCTTCTTGGGAGTGTAAATTTGACCATATTGAAGTACGAGATGGACCTTTTGGCTTTTCCCCAATCATTGGACGTTTCTGTGGACAGCAAAATCCACCTATGATAAAATCCAGTGGCAGATTCCTATGGATTAAATTTTTTGCTGATGGTGAACTGGAATCTATTGGGTTTTCTGCTCGGTATAACTTTACACCTGGTGAGTACACAGCATCATCACACTTTTTAATAGAAAAAGCTTAACATAGTAACTTTTTTACTGGTATATAATCATGCTGTTGGACAATGGCTTTAACTGTGACTATGTTTATTAGCAAGAAAAATATTAATAGAATAGGACACTGATAGAAGGCAAATATATCTTTAGCATAACAAGTAAGGCTTGTTCAAGGAAGTATTTTCAAACTGCAGTTTTTAAAGGTACTGTTTTCAATCGAATTCTGTTAAGAAAAGCCTTCAAAATGTTACATGGGAAGTTTTGCGTTTTATGCTTGTGTTACACTGTACAGCTTTTCTTTCAAAAAGATCATTGATAAAGTATTCTAATCAAAAAATGCAATTAGCTCAGAAAATTCCATCATTGCTTTTCCACTTCACCAATCATTTCCCCAGCTGAGGAGTGGAATAGTTCTCCCTTCTCAATAAAGCAAACCATTATAAGTAATGTCAGAGGAAGTGTGAGGTTCAAATAGAAATATGTATTAAATGTTTTTCTAAAAAGGCTGTAAATATTAATTGTCATTACATACATGTTTTTTAAAATTGAATTCATTAAAGCAGAACAAAATTCATAGCAATACTTTCCATTATTTCCCCTCCACTCCCACTTACTAACAAAGGATTGCTGGTTTTAAATTTCCTTTTTGGCTGCAGCTACACTGCACTGCACTGCACTGCACTGCTGGATTTGACGTAGTTCTGTATCTTGTTATGTATTAAATGATGAGTCATACTTTAATATAGCTCAGTCTAAAGCACTGTAATTATTATGCAGTTTTGTCAATTATGTCGCTATTGTTTCAGCTAAATTGTTGCATTAGGTCAAACAATATTCATTACAGCATCTCCTAAAATTAGCAGACCTGAAATTTTTCATCCTTAATTATTCCAGTAGCATCCTAGAAGATGGCAGGACTGCTTGCTCTATGTGGTTTCTCTACATGTGGTTTTCTTTTACTAATTCAAGGAAAATAGTTATAGAGTTAACCTACATAGTTCAGTTTTCTTTCAAGTCAAGGATATTGTCTTGAAGAGAGTAAATATATCTAGAAGGTTCAAACAGCAACAGAACACAGAATTTCTGCAGCAAATAACCTGGGAGCTAGATATATGTATCTATTGTAAATTCAAAGACAATGGGCAAAATTTTGCATAACCACTACGAAAAGTGAGTTAAATTTTTCTCTTTCATTTACCATGGATCTGTGGGCTTTGGCTTTGTCATTTCCTCACCCTGTACCAAAAGCTCTTTGCTTTACATTTCTTGTCCTTGTTTCCAAGCGTTATGCATTACGGTTAAAAAAATGTTCATAGCACTACCGGCAGCTTATTTTGTCTCAAAAGCTCTCAGGTAAAAGACAATTTCATGGATCATGTTTTATCCTCGAACTTTTTCTACTGATGTAAGGAGAATTTCTACACAGAGATCAATGCTGGTAAATTGCTACAGCAGCATAAATTATTCCAGACTTCAAATGGAATAGCTATATCCCTTTTTCTTTCTTCTTTCTTTCTTTCTTCCCCACCTCTCCTGCCTCCCTCCCTCCCCCCATGTATTTCAGTAGAAAGCTCTGCAAATAATAGAGGATTTCTAAGAATACTGGCCAAAATGAGAATATCATTATTCTGACAAGTGCAAAACAGCACTGCTGCTGCCTTGATCACTGGTAACAGGAAGCAGCTCGTATTCCACATGATAACTTGAATGGTTTTTTGCTATGTAGGCATGGATAAGGCATGACCTTTTGAGATCTACTGTCAAAGTGTGTGCCAGAGGCGGGGTCACTGTCAGCTCATAAAAATGAATGATGACTTTCAAGAGTGTATAAGTGTAGCATAGGTAGGACTCCAAAAGAGAAATTATCACCTAAACCACCTAGATACATCTTAGGTAGTGACAGTTTATGAAATTAAATTATGAAAAAAGGAGAGATCAGAAGAAAATTTTCAGCTAATCTCTCTTTAAAGAACATGAAAATTATCCAAACACTCATTTGGAAATTATTGCTGTCCTGAGCAGCTGAACACTCAGGGGAGATGCAGTTTTTGTTGTCCCCCATCTCACTTGTTGAAAGCAGGACACTCTGTCTAATTATAATCCTCACAGGAGGCTTTCTTCATCACAGTGACAAGTGCAACAAAGCTATTTCTCTAGTACCATCAAACTTTGAGGGTTCCCACCTACTTGTGGTGTGCTTCTCATCTGCCACTTTTGCATTTGGTGTCCTGATGGAAGCTCTGGTTTGATGATAGAGAGGTGATGTTAAATGTGTCAGTTTGTGGCAAGATTTTAAAAAAAACCAAAACACCTAAGTAACTTTGACTAAATTGAAGCTGCAACCATTTATTGTTATTTGAATGGTACCTGGAGAAACAGGGAAAGAAATTATTTACTATGTCTCCAGGGTGTATAAAAGCAGCTAACTGGATGAAGCTGAAAAGAAGATCAATTAGGGTATCATGAAAAATGTTGCAATGAAGATCTATTAGTCTGTGCAAATGAAAAGAGCCCTGAACCTGAGGCATTTTAAAACTCGTTCGGGCTAAGTCCTATAAAAAGGAATTATATAGAAAAATCCTAAGGAATAGATTGATGTTTTTCCAGTACTATTACTTTTCTGTTCAATAATTTCTTTGACTCTTTGGTATTGAAATGGTTGGAAATCCATCTACCAATGCAAAAGTCCAGTAGGGACTGGGGTTTCAGGCATTTTGAAGCAAATGTAACTCTCTTGCCATTAATTCTGTTCCATTTAAATAGACTCTTTTTTTAGAGCTCTTTTCAGCAATCTAAAAGGGGAGACCTAGTGGAAGAAACAATTGTAATGACACAGTCAGAGCTCCACACAAAGCCAATACAACCATACTCTGTAAATAATAAAGCTTCTAAAAGTTTTTCAGAAAAAAAGGTCCTTTTTAGAGGTTAATTTAGGCTTTAATTTTTGTGATTTTTATGAATTATTGGGTTAAGCAAGATATGGATGAATGAAGCTGTATGTATGGCTTAAGGATAGGCTATTTTCAATGTCAAAACTCTGAGTTACGGGAAAAAGTAGTCATCTTCTTTTACATTATTACAGCTGAATACCAGTAATAACAAGATGCAATATGGATATAAAGTACATTTTCAACTATTTTGTATACATGAGAGTTTATAAGCAAATCAAAACTCAATTATTTTTATAGAGTATTTCAATTTTATTATTTATTTTTAGATTCTGATTAACTGTGATCATTTAAAAATGGAACTTACTGAACCTATGAAATCTTCATAATTGTATAACAAATATTTTTGTTGATTTTTTTTCCAAATCTGATGTATAGGAAAAGTACATATCAGACTATTTTCAGTTTGCTCTTGTTCATTTTGAATACAAGTGTGATTGGCTAGAGAAAGACCCATAAGAGAAGTCAAATGATAATTCATTCTTGTTCTTGGTTTGTCCTTTTTTTGAGCCATTGAAAGGCCTACACCTGAAATTTCATTTCACACCTCTGGATCCTTTGACTCAATCTGTTACACTCATTTTTCTTAAAAAATGTTATGCCTCAGGACTACTTCCCAAAATGGTGCTGAATCACCATTTTGCATAGAAAAATTCAAGTACTGCTTCAAAGGGACTTATTATGACAACTGTTCTACAAAATGAGTCAATTTTTTAGTGCAGACAAGGATTCAGACAAGGAGAGGCTATGTTTATTTGAGCTTTCTTACTCAGCTAGAATAATCAGATTTCTGCTTATCCTGGTCCCTGATTTTGCAGGACAGTGGCTTAAGATAGCATATCATTACTTTCAGTTCCTTCACTTAGTAGAAGCCATCTGTGTTTTTATTTAGCCTCATTGATAGAAACGTCAGTCAGTAATGTGTTCTGTTCAACTGCCTGATAATGGAAAAAGAAAAAAAGATTTACGCTCTTATGTCCCAGAAAGTGAAGTACAAAACACTGTCTAATCAGAATAACAGTACTTTTACATCCCCATTGCAGTGAATATCATAGTAGTAGAATAATTACATCCTCTATCTTGAGGGGGGAAAAAATAAAAAACAGCCCAAACTCTCTCTGGTTGGGGAATTTGCATATTTTGGAACTCATGAAAAATTTAATGTGAGTTTATTAAATTCAATCACAGTTCTAAAGAACTTAGATAAGAGATTGTGACATCATTTTGCCATCAAATGTCCATCTCCTGCCTTGAGGGTATTTAAGGAGAGAATATTTCCCAGGCACCTGGGGCAGCTGAATACTTGTGTGAGCTTGCTCACTTGCTTGTATTTATTTATTTTCCTGTTCTCTTGTGAACTTGGTCTGATTGCTTCTAAGTTAATATCATCAACGACAATTCCTTTTAAGCAACTTGCAATCCAGTCAATTTTTTTGAGAACCAACAAATAATCTCAGAGCCATGTGGTTTTGAAGGAGACAATCTTTTTCCTTTGGGATCAGATTTAGTTAAAAAATATGAGAAATTACTTATTATAACTCTCTATTTAAACTTTTGAGCCAGAACCTCCTTATGTTAAAAAAACCAAAAAGTGTGAATCTCTTATTTATTGAGATATCTAGCTCTCAGCACTTCAAATTGTTATAAGCATCTTCCTTATGAACTTTTATTGTGTTCATACAAGTGTGCTTCATAAAAGTCGGGGACTTCATTGTTGTTTACAAGGCATTAGGGCATCAGGTCTGGTGAGTGAGAAGGCATTTCTCCCATGTAGGATCATGCATGACATTGACAATCATGATCAGTTACATAAATATTGTCTTTTAAGGGAATTTGTTTTGTGTTGTGCTGCCCTATAGATTTCATTATCTTGCAGGAACTGTAGGTCTAGGCCCAGAGTATTTCAGTATCATAAATACAACAATATAATGTGATAATATGTTTAAATTTCAAGTGAAAAATAATTCCTTATGTGCAACAAATGAGTACCTAAAAGGTCTCATTGGATTCTCAGATCCCATATTGCCTCTTGTTGTCACATACTTAGGGTAGTTTTTTGTGACAATATCCAAAAGTCAACCACAGATTTTCCTGGTTTAGAAATCCCTGCATGCTCGGAGTATCAGACTACCAACACAAAGAAGTTGAACACTTAAGGCCCTCTCTGTTGACCTTTGATATAAAATAAAGAGCAATAGAAATATAAGATATAATAAGGTGTTTAACATTGGAGTAAAGAAAAATTAGAGCTGCATTAGCAAGGGACATTAAAGTTTCATTTGTATTGACTGTGAACATTGGATTGAAGGAGTTTTTGAAATTTAGTGTTGTCTCTCACACTGGGACTGCAAGCAGTAAGTTTTCAGCTCAAGTCATGACTGTTTAAATTCATATGCCTCTGTTTTATTTGGGTATTTTCTGCTTCAGCCATTTTTATGGAAGACCTGTTCTGGAATCTGAATTATTAGGAATGTTTTTCTGATTTCTTACCCAAAATATAGCCAGCTTATACCTTTCCCTTCTTACATCAACGTTACTTATTAGCTATGAGACTTCTTTTCTCTCCTGGATTGTATGCCACTGTGTCGTGAACTTAGAGGTGGCAGTCATCTCTTTTTTAAGTTGTCAGTTCCCTTGTCTAAACAAGTCAAATCCTTGTACTATCTTTTTATGCCATAGGCACTTTGTTCCTCCGCCATCAGTACTACCTTTCCTCTCTACAAAAGTTTCTTCTCTGTATTTGTTCCATAACAAGTTGAACACAGACTTCTGGAGAAGGTTTACTAGGATATTATACAGCAGTGCAGGTACAAATAATTCTATTCTACATCCACAGGAAATACCTTTCTTTATGTGTAGTTGATCTCATCAATGACAGTGATTATGGTGTTGCATTATTAAGTATTTTTTACAGAGGCATCACATTTCTCTGACAAAAAGTCTGTCCTTTTGGAAGCACCTGGGAAGAATCTTTAGCAAGCTTAGATGTGCATTCAAAATTAATACTAGAAAATGAACATTTTTAGATTAAGCTGCATTTTTGCACCACCATTGTAATTCTACAAGTAGTTTATATTATTACTTTTTATAGAACAACTAAAGCTAAATCTTAGAAATAGGAGATGATTTTCCATAAATATGGTCCTTTTCTTACCCTCTTGTCCCTAAGGATAAAATTTTGGCTTTATGTAAATACTATGCTGATTCAGCTTAACATTAACTCCGATATAAAGTGATTACCCTTTGCTTTAAACCCTTGTAAAATCTGGATATAAGCAGTGGGCCCTGGATATTTGTTTCCCTGGTTAATTCTTGATTTCTCTGTACTGTTTGTGAAGCACTTGGAAATGGCAGAGCAGGGGGGATAAAGTGGAATTTGTAGCAAACAGAAAGCCTGGGTAGTCATCTTCCAGAAGTGTTTGTAAACATTTTTTACAGTAAGAATTTTCACTACGAATGCCCACATTCAGAATAGCACCTACAAAATCTGTTGTTTAGTGTCTTACATGCTAGGTCTTATTCAAACATTGTAACACTTATTTCTTCAGGGGAAAAAAATTAGAAACTTCCAGACCCGTATGTAATGAATAAGGAATTTTTGACTACTCTTCAGAGGTTTTTCAGATCATCTGACTTCCTCACCTGGCAGATTTCCTAATAGATCGTATTAGGCTGCACTCCGAGCTGGTTGTGTTGTGTCCTCATCCTGGCAACACTGTTGTCCGTAATAGTTTCTCTTAGTGCCCTCAGAAATGTAGATGTATGAAAAGATTCTGCTGACACTGAAGCAATTCTCTTTCTTTACTTATCCATTCCTTACACCATTGAATTTTCATCTATATGCATGGTATCTACAGGTTTCTGAGGTGTTACGGGTGTAGCAAATAAATCTTCACACTCACCTCAGTGTTTTTCTTTTTTATCTAATCAGCCTGACTGTGGCCCATCTGTTAGGCAGAAAGACTACTTTTTAGTCTAGCCACAGAGTTAAAACTGGTCTGATTCTTTAGCTTTCCATATATGTTAGGTGCAAACCCATGTTAGCATCACTTGTTTTCAGTCACCCGTTTGCATAGGTTCAAGTATTTGCGATTGTCAATTTTTTTTGTTATCTTCTACTTCATTTAATGAAGCATTTCTCAATTCTATCAGCAGTAAATGAACATCTTTTTTGAGATACTTTGCTTTCCTTCAAAGATATTTTACTCTTTGAATAGTGCTTCTAGTTAATTTTCCTTAAAGAGATATACACAAGCCCTTATTAGAAATCTCCCAGTTCCCTGTAACCAATGAAAAGAGTTCTTGCCCAGTAATAAGTGGCTTTGCACACTTAAATCTTTGAAAACTAAGTCATATTTCTGTTTCTGTAACTAAATATTTTTGCAGTATGCAATGTTTAGTAAATTGTGAAATGTGTCAGGAAGTAGGTCCTCTCTCAACCTTTGTTGTGTATACCCATCAGCTGTCTAGCAATGGTTCATTTTCTGAGAATGATATTTGTATTTTTTGTAAAGAGGTCAATCCAGAGAGTTTCGTTTGCTGAAGTGAGTGTTGTTGCAAATTATTTGTATGTTTGTAGTTCTAGGAAGAGTATGTTGTCATTTTAATACATCTTTTGTAATACTGATGGCTGTGACCAATCTTGGTTTGTTTACTGTCTGTTGAGAAAGGCAGACTATGTAATTCTTCCATTTCAGATATCACATTTGAGCTTCTTTGATGCTCATGTCTAAAAATAAGATCATGTTTCATTGAACTTTGATACAAATTTTGTTCTAAATATTTTGTAAATAAACTTAGGTGATCCATTAGAGTATCTACGCCTTTGATCCATCCTATCTTTTTCTCCTGTTATGTGCTAACATATCAAGCAGCCTGCAGTCCTCAATATCATACTGCTGTCATGGGGTAGAGAAGTACTATCACACGCAGTTCTTTTCATGTAAGGAAGAGATTAATTCAATTATTTCTGTGAGTAGGTGTCATCTGTATGGTTAAACTTGGCCAATGTATGTATTGCTAGACGCAAAACTTGTGGAAAAACAAAAGCACGTTTTTATCCTTTGCTTCTCCTTCTCTCTCCCTCTGCACAGTTATAACGTACCTCAAGCTACCAACACGTTCTTTTTACCATATATACTTTTATTTTCTACATACACTGAGAAGTTACGAACAAGCCTTCTCTCAGTAACATTGACTGATGTTGCGTATGCGTTAAATGCAGTTGTGTTGTCCTAAAAAGGCCATTAAAACTGAGGAAGTGAATTGAAATTTTTAAGTCCAATTTGAAAAGAAGTCAAATTTTAAAATATTAAAATCTATCAAGAGTTATATAGTGGCAACAGAGTTCATGCAAGAGTCACCTGCTTAATGTGGGTGTTGTTTAATGTTCATGAATACTGAGTAGATTAAATGTGGGGTTTTTTCCTTATAGCATTAATTCACATTAGGTATAGATGTTATATAGGTATTAGATATTCCTAATATTTTGTTTGAGAAAAGCAACGTGTCATTTTTGTTTCAATTTATGTTCAATGTATACATATTTTCAATTTGCATGCGTTTTTATTGTGGCAAATCCAAATGCTAGGTGTCCTTATTTTTTTTCTCTGCAAAACCTGTTCATTTCATAAAGGCTCTCAGGCCAAATAAGAATAACAGCTACTATAATTTAGCACTGTAATCCATCAAAAATCGCTGAAATTACTTTCTGATATGCCCAAGGATAATTCCCAAGAACAGTTGCTTAAGCTTACTATACTCAAATGCTGCACTGACAAGCCACTAAATCTAGTCCCAATTTAGCAAAGAACTTCAGGAAGCCTACATCTAAGCATGTGCCTAAATCTGGACAATCTCCAGACTTGGGTATTTATTTAAAAGTAGATATGTTAAATACTGTCCTCTACCTTGCCATCTATTGCACTAAGTCAAAATGAAATATTTGTTAGTTTTGGAGAACGGAACCGCTTCAACTCTTTTCATGAGTTTAAAACCAGTTTTCAACCTTGGTAGATCTGTATCAATTCAGTGTTTGTCTATTTGATCAGTATCACACTAATATAGCCTCAAGTAGGTTCATCTCCCTAACTCCCTGTTTTTTCTTTTTTTCTTTTTTTTTTTTTTTTT
>VWZG01008869.1:38079-121681 GCA_013396735.1 Grallaria varia
TTTTGTTTTTCCCCTCATGATACTGGCTTTTTGTTTCCAAATAGATGTCAAAGAAACAAAGAAATATGCGAATGTCCAACTACTGCTAACACTTCCAGTAGGTCTCATTTTAATGAGGTTACCATAGCAGTACAGTTTGTAAATCTCCTAAATATACTAATGACACTATAAAGATACTTTGATTGTGAGTGTGAACTGAGGTTAGTAAAGTGAGAAAAGAAAAAAAAAAAAAATAAAAAAAAAGAAGACATTGTGGAAATCAAACTTCTGGGTGATAGTTTGTATTATTTCAACAATATTTGTCCTCATGTGAGTTTTTGCTGATCTAACAGCTGATAGACCTTCAAGGTGAAATAGCAGGAGTCATATTCACTGCTAAATTTGCACTTGTCAGCTTTGAGCTCTTTCATGACTGTGCTAAGAAGTGAAAACTTTGAGAAGCATTATTTTAGATTATAAATATGTAGTCTCCAAAAGAGCTGCCCTTGGTCACAAAATTGTCCTTGCAACAAAGAACATAGAAAACAAAGAGTCAACACAGCGCACACTACTGTCAACTGTAAGTATTGTAGAACTTTTTCAGGGTGTCTAGCAAACTGTAGGCTTTCTCTGAAGATCCTTTGGTATCCTGAATACAGATATAGACATACACATGGAGATTTCAAGAAGACTACAAATATGAAAATATTCCTGAGAATAAATTTCATTTTATGCTAATAAGACATTAGTTTGTAGACTTTTTACAGCTATTTAACTTTTTTTTAACTTAGTACTTTTTTGTTACTCTCCCCAGTAGAAGAGCTAACTCCCCATGTTCGTTTACCCCAAAATAAAATGTTTACTTACAGAAATGATTTTCAATTTTAGAAATGTTTTAATGATTCTTTGAGAAGATCTTTAGGCTTTTAAAATCTTTTGGCCATCATCTTCCATTATTTTTACTGTATCTTCAAATACTATGAGGCAACAATATGAAATACTCAAGAATAATCATGCTTTTCAGTACTGAGTTCTGCAAGCTCTACTTCTAGAGAGCTATACTTCACTCTCTATGACAGTAGGACTGGTTGAGGCTCACAGAAATCACTGTAAAAGAACCTGACTTCATAAACCTGAATAAATAACCAGTGGCTTGCTGAATACTGCGATTCTCTTTACTTTTCTATACGCACTTACATGCAAAATCAGGTCTCTAATAAGTTCTCTGAAAGAATAGCATGTATATGTGTTGAAATTTCTTAAATGTTGGTAGATAGAAGTAGAATGCTTATTTCTAGTCAATCAAAGACAGGGAAATGTAAAGACATATCTACAGCTTTCTGTTCAATGAGCAAAAGTGAACAGTTTCCCTACTTATCATTAGGAAATATGGTTTCTATGTATTGTGACTACTTTCTGTACGTACCCATTAAAAATTAGGTTTTTGTATTCACAAACAACAAAAACTCCTTTATGTTTCAAACAATGACCCTTTGTAGGGTATAGTTTGTTCAAATAATTCCTTTCTTTCTCATTTATAGAAAAGAAAGCAAAATACCTGAAAAATTAATCAGCCCCAGGATGTTGTAGTACACATTTCCTTCATCTTGACTTTTAACCATGCAGTTATTACTCATGTTATTCACTGTATATACTGTACTTCAGATGCTAAAAAAAAAAAAAAAAAAAGTGTGATTAAGTATATTGTAGGCCAGATATGCTTAGGAACACACTAACTCAATCTTCAATTTTTTTAAAAGAGGCATTAAAACATTGACTTAAATCTTTTGACTTCAAGAGTGAGATATCTTGTATTTTTTATCAGTGAAAGCATCAGGTTTGATGCTGACAGGGCAAGAAAATGTCCAAATGAACTTTATATGAAAAGGTAAAGAAATAAATTAATAAAATGTGAGAGGTCTACTCACAAATTTGTGCATTTTTAAGAAAGAAAATACTCATTTTTTCTGTATTACAACATTACTTTTATAAGCGTTGTGCAATCTATCTTTGAAGAGAAGTTGAATAGTCTTAATAACTGTGGATTTTTTATTCAAAATGTGATCTTTTATAATTGATTCATAGTAATACATGTGAGCTGCACATCTTGTTGCTAGTAATTAGTTTAAACATAATGCATTTTCTCTGACTCTTACAGAAATTATTCAAGTAATAAAATTTTAAACAATGTCACTTTCTGTTCAAGTGGTACAGAGTGAGGGACTACAACGCATACATGCATGTATAGGTGCATAAACATATTTCTGTGTGGATATACCAGTGCTGAGTAATAACATAAGATGATGTGGTGTAGTTGTAAACAATGGCATTTTCATACTTTTTGAAGACTTAATCCAGTTAAGGTACAATCCCTTTTTACTTTACAAATTTCTTTATTTCATAAGATTTTTGATCAGTCAGGTGCCCTGACTCCTTATAATTGTCCTCCTGGTTTTGCATTTAAATTCCACGTTTGCTAGCTGCTTAGAAAAGCCGGACTTGTTGCATAGTAACAGTGAAGTGAAAAATAAAGAAATGTAGTATGGTTTCCATGGGACAGATGTGGAATAGATTCCAAAAGTCAATATCCAAAATCGTTAGTCTCCCATGAAGACCTAGTGGATCTTTTTGAAACCAGTCCTAAATATGTCAGTTTCTCCAGGTTGGATATATATGCTCCCATGACTCAAAACAAATTCCACAAAAACTAGTCTGCGTTGTGATAAATATCTGTCTAACCTCTGCTTAACCTCTACTTATACCTTAGATAATAAATCTAGTCTTTTGACTGGCTCTTTCACTACTCTTCAGTCCTAGTGTTTGCTTATAATCAAAATCATCGGATCACAAAATTACTTTTATCAGAAGGTACCTCTATAGGTTATCTTGCCCAATTGCCTTTTCAAGCAGGGTCACCTAGAGCCACTTTCCTAGGACTGTGTCTAGACAGCTGTTGAACATCTCCAAGGACAAAGACTCCACAACCTCTCTGGGCCACCTGTACTAGTACTCAGACACCCTCAGAGTGAAAAAGTATTTCCTGATGTTCAGACGGAACCTCCTGTGATTCCGTGTGTGTTCAGTGCCTCTTTTTCTCTCACTGGATACCACTGAAAAGAGCCTGGCTTCATTGTCTTTTCATCCTCCCTTCAGGTTTTTGTACACGTTTGTAGGACCACCTCTGACCCTACTCCTCTTCAGACTGACCTGTCCCACCTCTGTCAGCCTTTGCTCATAGAAGAGATGCTTTGGCCCCTTAAACAGATTTATGACCCTTCGCTGAACTCCAGCAGCTCCATATTGCTTTTGTACAGGAGAGCCCAGAACTGACACAGCACTCCAAGTGCTGCCTTACCAGTGCCAAGTAGAGGGGAAAGATCAGCTCTGTTGGGTTGTTGGCAGCACTCCTCCTAATGCAGCCCCAGGGTACTGGTGGTCTTATTTACTCTGATGATGTATTATTGGATCATATTCAACTCACTAGGAGCCCCAGGTCCTTTTCTGCAGTGCTGCTTTACAGCTGGGTGGTCTCAGCACCTTCTAGTGCGTGGCTTTGATCCTCCCCAGGTGTTGAACTTCGTGAGGTTCATGTCAGTCTGTTTCTCCAGCCTCTTGAGATCCCTCTGGATGGCAGCATGACCCTCTGGTGTATCAGCCACTCCTTCCAGTTTAGTCATCTGCAAACTTGCTGACGGTACACTCTGCCCCATCATCAAGGTTGTTAATAATTATATTAAACAGGGGTCATTACTGTCATAGGCCTGGCACACCTCACTGTCTGCTCATTCACCACGTTTTTTTCACAAGTTAAGGAAACTACAGATTACTATAATTTTCACCTTAGGCCACTCCAAAGTTTCACATTCTGTTTGTTTGCCAACAACTCCAAATAACCTGGCATGGTTTTTTACATAAGTTTTAAATGTTTTACAGTAAAGCTTATTTTAACTAAACACTGCAGTAATCTGTTATTGTGGAGTGGGTTGTAGTATATCACCAGGTGAAATATCCTTTATTTTGTTGAGTTTGCTTTGTTTTAAAAGAGACTTTTAACACTTCAGGAAAGAGCCACAGAACTTCTGTTGTGTGTAAGGTCTTCCATTCTAGCCTTTACATATTTGGACAATTATGAAAATTCCTATTTTTTTCTTTATGTACTTCATTTCAGCATTAAGAAGATCCTCATTAAAGTATTTGCATGTATTTCATTGCCCTCAAAGACTATTGCATCCTACTTTTCTCTCTCCTTATGAGTGATCCATCTTTTTCACAACAGACATTTCCTGTCTTGGGAGGTTTTCCATACGGGAACATGATTTTCATCTCTCTATTGGAAGATCTAGCCAGTCAGTGTTTGGATATCATTAAAATTGTTCTGACTCAGCTAGACTAACAATTTGATTGAATTATATACAGAAGAGTTGCTAAAGCCTAATCTGTTTAATGGTAGACTATTTGAAAAGCAAATATTCACCAGGTAAATATGCTTAATCATGGTTGAATTTTAAGCATCCCTGATAATACCTTATTTACACATTTTGTTTTTATTATAATAGTGTTGATATACTAGCAATGTTTAATGAAGTTTATCACCTCACTTGTTGCAGATTTTATTTCACTATCACTTCTGCAATGTTGAAAACTTGAAAAAGGATTATTTTTCAAAACTGAGCAAGATCTACCGTATTTCTAGAACGTTAATGAATTGTGCACTTTCACCAATGCAACTATATTGTTAAATGAGAACATACTTTCGGAGTTGTTCTGTGCAGCAAATTGCATGGTCTAGATTACACTTCAGACTGGATTCTTGCTACTAGAACTGCTTTATATGAAAATTCCTTCATATGGGGAAATTCCTGGGAGGATCTTTTTCACCCTCTTTCCACCTTTGTATTTTGCTAATGTGGTGCAATGTTTTCAGTAAATCAGAGTGATCCTTGAAAACTCAGTAAAACAAGACATGCAGGGGTCACATGGGATACAGTTGGGATGCTAATTTGAACCAGAAGTCAAAATAGGTTTCCTTTAACTATTTCCTTTCAGCACTAGATATCAATATACAAGTACATTAGCTGAAATATTTGATTACATTTAGCACTGTTGAATATCATATCTATCTACTGGTCTGTAAAACTGCTTAACAATTAATGCTAATTGCCTACTCAGTTATATTTGCAGTTCCAAAGAGGTCATGAGTATTTATATTGTGCAACTGTAAAAGATAAATGGGAAGAACAACAGCACCCTGGTTATAGAGAGATAATTTAAAAAGTGATTTTAATACTCCAGTTTTTGAAGTCAAAACATTTTGACCATTCAGGTTAAAGTGACTGATCTTGCTTATAAAGCAATAGACTTTTTCATTATATTATTTGGTTATGATTCTTACTGTCCTGAATAGACTAAGGCTAAAGAGAAACAGTAGTTTTGATGTTTGGTTGATTGTGGGTTTGGATTTTTCATTTGATACATCTCCTACTTCCTAATTTTCTCTTCATTGTTTTATTTAATGTTCTTTCTATGCTGACCCAATTCTGAAACAAAAAGATCATTTCTCTGAGTAAAAAAGAAAAACAGTACACAACATCTGTTTTAGGTAGAAAAACATTTCAAGTGATAAAAATTTCTCAGACAAGACCAGTCTATTCTAAGAAATCATGTCTTAAAATGCTGTAGTCTCTCACATTTCTGGGTTTGGACAGTATCTTCAAACTGGGCCAAATTTTATGAAATTTGTGATTTGTCTATGGATAGTTATCTATTAAGGCATAGGTTTAAGACCAACTCATTTCTTCTGTTTATTACACCTGGTTATAAAAGCTCAGTACAAACTCTCTCAGACAGTAAATCTAAACGTGTTTATCTGGTGGAAAATAGCACATGCATTAGACTTATTATCCTGTTAACACAATGCATTCCACTGTAAATCCTTATGATAATTTTCCCCAGTAAGACCAAATTAATGTTTGTGACAAAGAAATGTCTCCTCTTGGTCAGTGGGGATGACAGAGTATTCATAAACACAGAATGAAGGTTAGATTTTTCTAGTTAAGTTGAGTGTTATATTTTAAAATGCAAAATAGGCAAAAAGATTCTGAATGATCTGTAAATATATCCTCTTTCATTAGACTAATGTATTAAAATATCATATGGTTAGCTGTGTGATGTTTTCCCTTGCTAATGTATGCAGAAATATTTTTGAACTCACTCTTCTGAAAGAGAGAGACAGAGAAAAACAGGATTTCATAACAGAAAAAAATAACTTGGTATGATAGTATCAATAATTTTTGCATTAATAATTAGTGTGTTGCCATAATTTTGAAACATTTCTCATTTCCAAGAAATATATGTATATTTATATCACTTAAGTGCATTACCAAATTTTTGCACATTGACATTATAACCTAGGTATTGAGCAAAACTAATTTTATCTTTCTCTATTTTTAAGATCCAGATTTTAAGGACCTTGGCGTTTTGAAACCATTGCCAGGTTGGTATGTTGGTTTTGTTTTTTTTCTAATTTGGAGATCTTTATATTCTGCTGTAGAAAATATTTTTGTTTGCTGTTCAGGTTTCATTTTTTCTGGTGTTTTGTTATTCAGTTTGTGATTTTGAGATGGGAGGACCTGAAGGAATTGTGGAATCTGTACAAATTGTCAAAGAAGGAAAAGCTTCTGAAACTGAAGCAGTAGACTGTAAATGGTACATCCGAGCACCACCCCGATCCAAGGTCAGTCCTTCATCCACTTGCTGATTTGCCATTTAATTTAAGAAATTGGTTTATCTAATATATTTTGCATTTCTTAGTACAGTCAGATCTCATTTAATAACTTTACAGCTTGAACTTTAAACTATTTTTTTCCTTCGGCTGTGGAAGAGTAATTTGTCATTTCAGCCAGAATAACCACCTTTCTCTATAAATGATGCTGTAGGCAGTGCTAATGTGCTTTTTGTGCCATAAGTAATTTCCTTAAATTCATCTTTAATTTTGCTCATATTTTTAAAGAATCAACATGTTTTCTTAAGTTAGAAGTAATCTTATAATTTTAATTTTCAATATATTTCAAATACCTAACATAGAGACTACTAAGGGAACACTGCTGGCTCCCTAAGGTCATCTTTGTTTCTCATCTGTGAACTGTGAAAATGGACACAAAGTAATTCACGTTTCTTTGTATGAAACCTTTTAGTTCCTTTGGTTTAGAGCTGCAAACAAAAAAAGATAGTGGTCTCATTTCCTTCCCACCACAGTCAGCAAGCCATGCCTTTGTAAGAAACATGAGAGGGCTACAATAAATTTAACAATGCTTTCATTGGATTCTTCTTGATTTCCTCTCTGCTCCTTAGCTTATCAGTTTTATATGCATTAATTTTTGCTGATTACACTACCGCTTCTCTCCTCTTTGCAATTGGAACAGCTTTATGTCTCCCGCCTACTTTCATTTACTGTTAAAGAGACTCCACAATATACTTTTTCTGGCTATCTTTTATTGGACAGGAAAGGTTTTACAAGGTAGAATTTATATATGCACTAATCTCTGCTGTCTTGAAACAGATAAGGGTTTTAGTGTATAATCTCAGAGAGAAGGCTTTACTGAACACATAACTATTTCATCATCACTATAACATGTGGATAAATGTTGAAGGATTCTCTTCAGGAAGGGTTTCCAGAAGAGAAAAAGTCATTAGTATTAGCATTTTTCCACTGGGAAAGTTTTAAGAGGAGAGTTAGCTGGTAAAACTACAGATAAATTATTTCCAGAATATACTTTAATCTCATAGATTTTATTTTTTTTTTATTTTTGGATAAATTTAATATTGATAGAGGTTTTCAATTAAGTAGATGAGCTTCTTACTTTGCTACACTAAGTAGTGATATGAGATGACTGGACTGATGAATGATTATTACATACGTTATATGCAATTTATATTCATTCAGGGCAACTCCCAATATTGATACAAGTCTGGGATAAACAGATTGAGAGCAGCCTTGTTGAGAAAGTCTTGGAGGTAAATGAGAAACTGGACATGAGTTGGCAGTGTGCACTTGCAGCCCAGAAAAACAACCGTATCCTGGGCTGCATCAAAAGCAGTATGGCCAGCAGGGTGAGGGAGGTGAATCTACCCCTCTACCGTACTCTTGAGGGACCCTACCTGGAGTGCTGTGTCCAGCTCTGGGCTGCCAGCACGGGGAAGACATGGGCCTGTTGGAGCAGATCCAGAGGAGAGTGATAAATAGTGAGAAGAATGGAGCACGTCTCCAGTGAGGAAAGGCTGAGACAGTGAGGAAAGGTGTTGTTCAGTCTAGAGAAGAGAAGGCTCCAGGGAGACCTTATAGCGGCCTTCCAGTACGTAACGGGGGCCTATAAGAAAAGTGGGGACAGACCTTTTAACAGGGCCTGTAGCAAGAGGACAAGGGGTAATGGTCTCGAAGTAAAAGAGGGTAGATTTAGACTAGATGCGAAGAAGAAATTTTTTACGATGAGGGTCTTGAAACACTGGAACATGTTGCTCAGATTGGTGGTTGATGACTCATCCCTGGAAACATTCAAGGTCAGGTCAGATGGGGCTCTGAGCAACTCGATTTAGTTGAAGACATCCTTACTCATGGCAGGGGAGTTGGACTTGCTGACCTTTATAGGACCCTTCAAACCCAAACTATTCTGTGATGTACTTACATATTAGTAGAATGAAAACAGGTAAACGCAAAATTAAAATTGTACTTATTAGAATCAGCACAATTAAATAAGCTAACAAAATAGTCCTATACTCGTAATTCAAGTTTATAATTGGTTGATCAGATAATGTCATTGTCATGTTCTTACTTGATCTAACTCTAAAGTTCTTTATGATTCAAAGCCCAGCTAAAATTCCCATATTTACTTACATGTAGTATTTATCAACTCCTCAGTCCTGACATAAAACAACAAATTGGGTAGCTACGTAACTGTAACCACTGTGGGTAACAGAAGATTGACACACCACCACTGTTAATAGAGAAGTAAAGATTAAGGTTCATTAATTCTTCATAAACTTACATACCTGCATTTAGTTGTGTGGCATTTCAAGAAGCGTATCCTACCTGAAGAGCATCTTCAAGGGAGAGCAACAAGGCAGTTTTAGAAACATTGTAGTAATACTGAAAGTTATTTAATGTCATCTGGAAGATTTTGTGAAGGAGCATGATATAATAAAAGACCTTTCCATCAGGGAAGGAATGCTCTTAAGTCCATGTCTGTAGGATAACTCATGATCCCACACTCTGAGAATTTCAAGTTAGATACTAAGGAAGAAGATTTCAAACATCAGGGAGAGGATTATGATTAGTTGGGATTATGAGTGATTGGTTGAGGAAATTAGTTCATCCAGCATTGCTAGTGGTCCTAAAGTGCAGGTTAGATAACAACATTGGGAAAATGGGAGAAAGACTATTAATTTTACCTTTAGGCAGAGAGCTGGGCTGGGTCATCTCTTGATAGATCTTGCTGTTCCCATTTTACAGAGTTATCTGGGTAGAGATTGAGCAATATATAAGCATATAAATAAGTGTTTCCTAAAATGTGGAGTTGAAAGCTTTCACAGCAAGTTAGGAAAGTTTTCAAGCCTAGCCCCATCTTCAAGGGGTAAGTCCATTTGTACTGTCTTAGTGAGGTTTTCAAACAGATATATATGCACGCTAGAATATATATGTATAAATGCACACACATAAATGGTTACGTTTTCGCCATACTGGGACAGTTTGAAAAATTTTCCGATATTAAGGAAGGAATAAGTGGATAAATTTTAAAGAAATTTGTACAAAGTAAGATTTGTGGTAACATTGTTTATGAGTCTGATTTAATTGAACAGGATTCTATTGTCCGTATTTTACCATCCTTTGTGCTTATCTAACCTTGAACTAATGTCATATTCAGTACAATTATTTAGTGACATCATTTTAATTTATGTCAGTTTGCACCTATGAAAACAGGCTTTCCTGCTAAGAACAGTGAGATCTCAGTGGACATCTTTAAATCCACATGTTCCTATACTCTGGGCTGCACAGTTTGTTACTGGGAATTATGCCTAAAAGGCTAGAGTTTCTCAAACAGAATTTGTGCTGGATATTTGCATCTTTAGTTTCTTAATTAAACTGTGCCAGAATGTGGGTTGCCTGCAATTTCATTTGGCTTAAGCTCATCCAATCTAAACTGTCTGCAGAAGCAAGTCCTTCCCTTGGTTTCCAAGTCCAGATTCAAGCCAAGTTCTCAATGTATGAGCAGTGAGATCAGCCAGGGGGTACGAACTTGAGGTTTCTGAGCCTGAGCTTCAAACTGACAGTCAGGGTCTAATACTGCTCTCCTCAGTGAGCTGGAATGAGGCAGAGAGCAGCAAATTTCTTGCACACACTTAAAACAGAGTGATCACTGATTACCTCATATCACACACATACACACACGAACAAAAGAACCAAAAAACCAAACAACAACAACAACAAAACAAAACCGAAAATGCATGCAGAACTGAAACTTTTTTTAAGTGCAGAAGACAGCAGAAGGTAGTTAAAACACAACTTCAATCTATATGCAGACCTAGAGTCTTACATTTGAAAGTGACTGGTTGAAAAGGGAGTGTTTCTTGTAATCATTCAAAGTCAGTTCCTGCTGAGTAAGATGGCTGTGAATTTGGAGTTCAGCAGTTTTGGGGGTTCTCCACCTCATGCAGAAGGTGACTTCAGGCAATAACCAGAGCAAGAACAGAAAATTAAGTGAGCTGCTGACTGAATGTGCCAACCCACCCATAACAGTAAAGTTCTGGAGGAATGTCCCCATCTGAAAATTCTTCTCTCAAAAAAGGATTTTAAAAACTTCAGATATATCATTGGCTACAAGCAGTGGATAAGCAAATGTTCTGTATTTAGGAATAGAAAATAAAATAATGAATAGAATTGTAGAATTTTCTGACTTTCTGTTAAGGGTAAAATGTTGGAAGTTAATATCAACAATGGGTGTTTTTCTGTATTGGATGTGTCAGCAGAGCTTGACAAGGCCTCCCAGGAAGACAGAGCTTATGTTTGTGCTCAGGTAGTGCTCTCTTTGGTGGGTAACTTTTCCAGCAAGGTACCATTGTGTCATGCTTGCTCTTAAAGAGGTTCTGTAGAAAAAACAAAACAGCAGAATTTGGCAGTAAGAGTAATAAAAGCTTTATAAATATGATATTCTGATGTTGGGGAAAAAACAGTAAGCATACTACTATAAACTCTATTATGAGACGCTCTGGGCAGCTGAGAAAACAGCATCAAAACTACAGATAGGCAAGAATTAATTTGAATGAAGTCCAGTGGAAGTCATCTATTCTGGAGGAATGAGAAAGAAGTACACTTAGACTGAGAAAGTAGCAAGGGTACCCTCTGTATTTATACTATGAAAAATCAAATGAAGTTATAAGCTAGTTAGACAAAGCAATGCCTAATTTTCTTGCCCTACCTGAGCATGCTTTGGGCAAAGAAGATATCTTTACCAGTTATAGGATGCAAGAATCAACACAAAAGATGGAGAAATCAAAGGTATCACCTGACCAAATAAAGAGATGACTCTTTTGGTTCCAGGTGTGTGACTTCATATGGAATGTAGTCCAGAGAGAGACTGGGCTGTTGCGCATGCATTTCCAGTTAGGAGGAAATGTGCTGTGAAGCAAACTGGAGCTAAGAGTTAGTTTAAATTGATCTGGCTGAACCAAAATATCTCCTGTTCTCCCATGTGAAGTGGAAACTAGTGCTCTTAGATGAGGGCTGCAAGGAAAACAGTTTAAGCTGTCAGCACCGGCAGACTACCATATCCCTAATTTTTGGAGGCTTCTTAATCAGGTGTAGAAGAGAAGCTTTAAGTAGTGCACTAAAATTTAATAGGAGCCATTCGAGTTGTGATTCTTGAAATGCTACAGAAAAATGAAATTTAAAGACTGAATAACCTAACAGCCAGAGATACTTTTGCAGGCTTCAGAGAAGCTCTGTCTCTGAAGAAGCCCTGAAACTTGCTAACATGCAGTAAATGCAAATAGTATTATGAATTAAAAAAAGCCTTACATATGTATATGTCATCCCTGCAACAAGGTAAACAAATTATGTTTAAACAAGCAGAAAATATTGTTTACATAAGTTAAACTGTTAAATTCACTTATTTGAAACAGTTTTCTTGGATGATGGTGCAAGACATGTTTAGAATCACGTATATAGAATCTCTACTAGCAAGCATGCTTATGCACATGTCAGAGTTACACAGAATGAAAACCCACTTTTAAGTTACTATGAATCTATTCCATTCAGGTATAGAAATATAACCACCTCAGCATCCTGAAACCAAATAGTTAGTAGCAAATGTGATTAAAAAAAATCAAATGAGAGTATTAAAACATCTGTCAAAAAGAACAGCAGAGTTGCAATTTGATCTACAGTTTTCAGTGTTAAAAAGAAGAACCGCAACAATGAACTGTAAAGATTGTCACTTGTAAGCATTTTGGCACCATACTACAGAAAAATGAGGATGACTTGACAGTTAGAATAAATGTCAGCTATTGGGTAATCACAGAGGTTTGAAGAAACAAATAGGACAAACCAAAGAAATCCAAAGAGCTTCACTTGTCCAGGAAAACTGTGTTTTGATGTCTGAGCCTTGGCTGTGAATCACAGGGTCTTAGAAGTACCATATAAGGTTGTCACCTTAGACACACAGTATTCTCCAAGCACCTGAAGAGAGAAAAATATGAGGTACAAAGCACTCTGTTTGCACAATATGGTCCCAGACTGGTAACAGAAGGTCCAAAAATCTAACAAAGAAAAATCCAAAAAGACCATGCACTGTTAACACTTTTGGGTTGAAGTGATGCTGATTAAAAAAAAAAAAAAAGGTTTAGGATCCAAGAAAGAGGACAGGCCGCTTCAGAAGACAAATTCAAGCATCATTAGTAATATGCTTTTCAGGCTGGTATACTTGGTGCCTTGTTGCCTTTTAGGAAATTAATTAGTGTTGCACAATCTACTTTAAGAAACAGAACTTCTGAAGCCTAAATACTGTAGGTATCATCTTGAAAGTCCCTTGCTAATAACATAGAGCTGAAAAAGATGCAGAATAAAGCAGGTGATGTAGTTGATCACGGAGCAATGGAGAAGAACATAGGATGATTTAACCCAGTCCTGTGGTTACAAGTGAATTGACTGAACCCAGAAGCTGAATATTCAAAATCTGGACATTATGCTTAGATGGATCTGAGGTTCTTCTCTTATGGCTAAATTATTTTTGGCAGCTGAACGATGGCTTTTTGTTTGTTTGGTTTCGTTTAAGGGAACTGAGTGTCTGTGCACTTATATTAAGTCTGATATGCTGGGATATGGTTTGAAGCTTTTCCTGACTGGCCTGATCAATCATGTTGTCAGTCCGAACATTCAGTGATTGATTAAAAAGCAGAACTCATCAGAAGTGATTCACTGTGAAGGGATTATAACTTGACCATTTTATTGAGGTGATATATTATTCATAGTTTATAATAGTTTTTGGAGGGTTTTTTCTAATATTTGCAGTCAGAGATTTCTGTTCTTTTCAAATTTAAATAAAAAAAGTCGTAAAACTTATCCAGCATTTCCTTTTTTGGTTATCGTTCATGATTACAATGCAAATCTTAAAGGTGACAAGACAATTATTTAAAATATAATGTGACCAAGTGAAAATTATATATGTCACAGTTACAGTGAGGCTTAATCAGTTTATTGTTAATGGCACTGGTATTTGTAGTGACATCTCAAAACTCAGTAAATCTAATACTTGAGTAGCCCACTTTTCTAGGTAATGTGGAAATGATGATTTGAGGAAAGTGTCTTATTGAAACTTTGCAGCAAAAATATGAAAGAAGATATGGCAGTTATGCTCCTTTCAAACAAGATGTTCTTTTCAACATGAATGCCCTGATTATGGTAATATAGTGTGTCACTATCTATGGAAATGTTCATTCCAAAAGTTCCCATTGGCATCCATGAAAAAAATCGCAATGAAAGCAGATGGTGTTTGAGTTTGTGACCTCTTCTTTACTTGTTTTCTTTCAGGGGAACAAAGTTTCTTATCCACTATCGGCAGAAGTAGTGGCTAAGGTCTCTGTAAATAAAATACCCAGAAATATTGATAATTTTTCTTTCACTTTCTGTTGAATTTCTTTTAGTGAGATCCACATACCAATTTTATGCTTTCCTTGGGGAATTCAATTTATTAGTTATTTTCTTCTGCCAATGTGGGTCTTACAGCCAATGACAGGAACAATGGCAAATATATAGTAATAAAACCATAGAAGTTGGCAGAGGTGTGCAGATGCAATTAAATTATTCCAACTCTTTAAAATAAAATCGATCCAATATCAGATTGTCGCTGTGTGAATTCAGTTTCCAGTTTTTAAAAATTCACTGCAGTCTTAATCCAAAGGTCTGATCCAGATAAGTAAACGGAAAAATACCCACTGATTTTGGTAAGAATTGTATCAAATCCTCATTATTTTATATAAATTTCTGAGAGTAGCATTCTCCAAATGAGCTTAAGGAAATGAAACTCTGATTCCCCTGAGAATACCAGGAATTTATTTTGTTTCATTTATGAAACTTCATGCCCTTAGAGAAGGTGGTATCTTTCTTCTGAAGAATAAACATAGATTCTTTCCAGTGGTTCCAGTACCTATGCTGTCTATATACGTTACAATATTAGCTGAATTTCTCACACAGAGAACTGAGGGTGTTGCCTTCTTCACTGAAAGACACAAAGCAAAATGCTGTTATTATTCCCTTGATTCCTTTTCAGCATTTATAACTGCTACTCTAAGAAATATTTTACTATTTTATAAGGCTAATGTGATGTCAGAAACTAGAAAATGTCAAGTGATAATCCCATAGAAGAAAGATTTTGGCTGTACTGTTGTATGAATAAGATGTTTGAACGTATCAGGAATAATTGATGAACGCTGGAAATTGCTGTGAGAGCTGGTATTTTGTAACCACAGTGTCGATTAGCACACGTTTCTTGTAAGAATGAAAACTCATAAAAATTACATCTCAGTACTGAAATGGCATACCGTTTACAAAATACACGTGCTTATATATATAAGTATATGCACATACACTTGTACACACAAATGCGTATATCTGACAGCAGGGTAGAAATAGAGAATATTAACAAGCCTGAGAGATCTTTCACACCCAGTAGTATAATTCTACTATTATTCTGTTGTCAGGCTAAGATAATTTTTTTCTGGAGTAAGTAAGAGATTTCCTAAAGATTGGAATAGATAAAAATGTGTAAAAATGTGATGTGATGCACTTCATTATATACGTGTGGTCTATCATTCATATCTATATATCTATATGATATATTGTAACACCTAAGTGGTATTAATATGATAGGCATATATAGCAAAAAAGTAATGATTCATTACATTAATATGATGGAAGCCATTTGTTGTTCCCTGTGAGACAGTGGTCTGACATGGAAAACAGTCAGGTGTGTACAGTATTGCATGTAATCAGCTGCAGGAGGGGTTTTTTGGAATCCTGTGACAAAGTTGGCAAGCATTGAAGGACCTGTCTGAAGCAAACTGGTTATGTTAAAACATAAAAGGAAAGCAATGTGCACATTTAGCTCCCTGTTCTAAGTTATGCAGAGATGGACTATGTCAGCAACTTCACAGGAGAGGCTGGGTGCCAGGGTTGCACATTGCCTGTTGCGCTCCTGTTTAAGCAGGAGCAACTGGTCACTAGGACACAGAAGCAGCTATCTGGTGTGTCCCAGCTACGGGCCAGTTGCTGGGTGCTCTGCCTCTTCCCATACCTGCCTCTCTCATCTGTAATCTTTGTCAGGACTATAGTATGTATCATTCCACTGCTTTACTGGAGCAACCAATATGTGAAGTGAAAAACACTGTAAAATGTATGTCTTGATATATTTCTACCTGAATATTTCTTTGTGTGTTGCTGTTAATAGTTCTGTTTTATAGAGATCAAGGCAAACAGCTTCCTTAATTTATGGTATGCAAAACTCAAGATATGTAGTGAAAGTAGAATTCGCTAAACTGCAATTTAATTGAAATACATTCTTCTGAATTCTGAGCGATGGGAAGGATGGAACATAAGTAAGGGTTACTGAAGAAACTGCATTCTAGAAAAAAGGTGTGGTAAGCAAAATGAAACAGTATACGAAATTTCATTTGCTGGTAAAACTTTTTTTCTACAAATAATCTTTTTAGAGAAACCCTTATGCAAAGCCTAACAAGGAATGAAAATGTACCATAGCATCTACTTGAAAAGGCCCATAAAAAAAATTTGAGCTATTATTAAATAGCAACAGACTGCTTAATAGCACATATTTCTCAAACCATAAGAGCTTTTATGTATTAATGAAGTGAAACGGTGAGTCCTCTTCCTACCAGGATAGGCTACGTTTGTGTACTTTATGCAAATTCAGAGAAGCTTATTAAGCAATTGTTCTCTGCAAGTAAAAAAAAATACTTCGAGTCAATAAACTGTTTGAAAATAAGGATATTTTAGTCTAACACAGTGGTTTTCTTTTTTGGTTATTTTTTTCAAGTGAAGATGCATACAGCTGTATGCTGGATATGTTTACTCTCTCTTTGTACTGTTTTTGCCGTAATTCGCCCTGAAGTCTTCTGGGTACCCTTGACAGTTTGATTAGGTATCATGTAGGGTTTGCAAATACTACTTACCTTCTTTGTTGATGGGATATTTGATGTTGCTTGTATAATCAACTTCTTTTAAAATTAATGGTTTTTCCTGTTAAAGTCCATGTACACTTGAATATCAAATAATAGCCTTTTATCATCACCCCTGCTTCTTTTTAAGTAAATTTAGGGTTCTTTGCAAAGAGCAATATATCCATTACTTTATGAGACAACTTAGCTGGTATGCAAGAGAGATTTCCTAAAAAACTTTCTGGGTTTCTAGATGTTTCTACAAAGTACACTTGATTTCAACCCTGTTAAATTAAGAAGATATATACCATAATGCTGTTTTTAGAAGAGCCAAGATGATGGAAAAAATGCTTGAGGAAATGTAAAAAGAGTAATGATTGAGTTCTGCCTGGCTCTCAGATTCTCACTTTCTGAACCAGTGTAGCAGAGGCGTATAAAGATGACACGTATTGACTCTAGGGAGGAACAGCAATGATCTGCTTTGTTGTTTTGTATGTAATAGTGCAATATTGTGCCAAGCAGTGAAAGAAGAAATTTCTAGCTTATCTGTCCTTCAGCTTGAAGAACCGTTGTTCACTTCTGAAAGAAAGGGATATATTTTGAAATTATGACCTTATTGCAAATAAGAACAAAAAGGTGTCTTGACCTTCTAATAGAGGATACTATGAAGCAAGACAAAATACCAGAAAGTATAAACAGTACTCAGTTTACATATTAATGCCTTTCCAAGGAAGTTCCCTATGGATCACCAGCTCCAGAAAAATTATTATGGTAGTGATGTTGTGTACTCTTTCTCCTACAAGGCAGAGCAAAGTTGCTCAATTTTTTTTGGTCATTCTCAAATGTCTGTACATGTTGCCTTTGTTGTTTGATTGATTCATAGATCTATTTGCGATTCTTGGACTACGAGATGCAGAATTCCAATGAATGCAAAAGGAATTTTGTAGCTGTCTATGATGGAAGCAGCTCCGTGGAGGATTTGAAAGCGAAGTTTTGCAGCACTGTTGCTAATGATGTAATGCTGCGGACAGGTCTTGGTGTGATCCGCATGTGGGCAGATGAAGGCAGTCGAAACAGCCGATTCCAGATGCTCTTCACATCTTTCCAAGAACGTAAGACCCTAATCAATGCATCTGCCTTTCAGTTTGTTAAATGATACAAGTCCCTAAATCTGTTAGTATTTTCTTCATGCAGAGTGGTCACTGAAGAATTTTGCCAAACAAGCTATGTAAATATTCAGAACAGATTTTATTCCAAGCATTTGTAGTGAACAATAATTCATAATGCAGTAGGTAGACTACAAGATTCAAAACCAGGAAAAGAGGTACAAGTAGTCATGGCCTCTCTAGTCATATAGCCATGACTTTTGTCTGATCCCCAAGTTATCAGGGTTCTATGCCTTAATTTTTTCTTACATAACATGGAAAATAATACAGTTCTGAAGATTTTCATCAAGTCTGATTCTTTGATTTTTAAATCTCATTATGATATACATTTGAAAAAGACCTTATGATAATTTCATCACAGTTCTTTGGTTGTGCGCATATATATCAATAAACATTATATGTCAGATATTGTTAAGAAAAGAATTTACAAGTTTTTTTCTGTCAGTAAAAGCTTTCTAAAAGCCTTATATATTTTAGGTAATACTCTCTTTATGTGCCATACCTGCATTTATATGTTTATATGAATTCTGGACTTAGATAATAAGCAAAACAGCCTTTGAAATAAACAAGAGGTAGTTCTAGCCAGCCTAAGAAAACAAACAATCAAACCAACCAGAAGGAAAACCTCAACAAAACCAAAAAATTCCGTTCACTGAAAATGATTGACCCAGGTAATTCTGTGAAAGACCAGTGAAAGATGCCAATTTGTTTTCTTTGATGGAAATAACACATATTTGGTCTCTCGAGAAAGGTGTATATGCATTTATTTTCCCATGCTGATTCATGTTAATTTTTAATGCTTTTTTTTCATTTGTGCATCACGTCTGACAAAAAGATCTCTGTGCAGCTGTCAGTGGTTAGAATGAAGGCTCAATCCTACCAAACACATTCTTCATCTGTATTCTCTGTGTGTGTACCCTTCAATGAGGCAATGAGACTCTGTTGAGAACAGCCTCCGTAATTCCTTAATTATGGCTCTGATTAAAAATTTCTGACAGTTTACATGCTGAAACTGCATGCGCCACTGTACTCTCACACTTGCAGCCTTAGGGTGGATTATATTTTTCTTGCTTGTAAATCAGGCAAGGGTCTAAAGGATATTGAGAACCCTCAGTTGAGATGATACTGCCCTTTTCTCATTTCTGCAACTGGAGATGTCTTGAATATTCAAGATCTGATTCATTTTTTTTTTCACAAGGCATCTTGATCTGTTACCTTAGAAACAACTGCATAGACACTGGAGGTTCACAGAATATAAAGAACTGGAGAATGAAGCACTGTGATGACTAACTTGCAGAGAAGGTTTCAATAAGTGTGTGTTTGCAAAGCTCTCATATTTTAAAGGAAAATAAGGACAAATGTTGGGATTCTTTCTCTTACAGTATTCCTAATATATTTACTCGACATGCTACATTTTATGAGCTACTCCATTCTTGTAAGCAGATGATAGTTTATACTGCATGGTATTCTGACTGGGAAACTTGAAATACTAACATGATGTGTTTTCCATGAATTTACTCTGAACAGTCACTGCTCAGTAAAAGCTGAAAAATTTTTAAAGGCTAAATTGTTCTTTGAAATATGTCTGCACAGCCTGCTCATAAATAAGAGAAGAAATTGAATCTGTGATTTTGATGTCGGAAATTGACTTTAAAGATTTAAAGGTGATGCAGATGGTACTTTCTGTGTCATGTCAGTGGTCTGTAAGTCCTGCCCTATACTGCATACTGGTGCTGGCTATCAGGAGTCAGCTAGAACAGATGTCATCGAGACACACTGTGAGACAAAGCTCATATCATGTAAACTGCAATGGCTTTCAGCAGCATGTGGAATAATTAGATCATCTGCATGGAAGAGAAGGAATGTCAGACCTCATTCAGGGAGATGTGCATTAGGGAACAGACACCTGTGTCTCTATTCGGGGACAAAGAAAGAAGAAAAAAAGTATGTTTTGTTCATCAAGAACTGAGAAAGGAAAAAAAATATAGAAGATTGCCTTTATGTTGTGGTTATGTGCAGGGGAAAGAGTGACAAAGTAGAATTCTTGCATTTACAGCTCCTGTCAGGGTGACCAGGAGGTGTTGTGATTTGTTGCTCCCTGAGTTCTTCTCCTTGGTGGATTTAAGCTGTTGTGATTGTCAGTCTTCCCTTGCACAAGGGTCTGTGAACTGGAAGTGGTATTTTTTGGAAACAGGCTACTGAGCCTGAGCAATGTGTTCTTTCACTGTAAGTCTATTCAGTGTTAATTCTTGTTTTAGGGCCACTTCCTGAGGATTTGACATTTATGTAGAACAGAAAAATCTTAAAGAGATTTCTTATATGATTATTTTCATATGGTTTGATTATGGGCTCCAAATACATTTGAAATATGTTGGGTTTTTTTTTAGTTGACATATAAAAAGTGGTCTTACAAGTTTGCAAACCTCTAGCAGTGATATTTTCAGAGCAATAGTCCTGTAAATATGTCTGAAGGAAAGGCATACAACACATGAGGTTGTTAAATTTCCCACACCAGAAAATCAGGAATGATTCTCACATCATCAAAATAGTAGCAGAGCTTTAAGTAACAATAACAAATTAAGTCTTAATAAATGATAACTTATAGTGATGATCCAATATTTCATTATCAGCATTGTTAGCCATTCCAATTGTCATTATGGGATTTCTCTGCTTATGTTCTTTTTAATATTTTAAATATCTTCTAAGCATAATTATACTTTTGTGTATGGTAGTCACTCTCTACACTAGATTTTAAATATCCAATAAATTAATATAAGAATCAGAGAAAAGGAAAACAAGAAAGCTGGTTTCATCAAAAGATGCCTGTTCATCTGGTAAGAAGACTTGACAAATGAGTCTTTGTTTTTTCACCTACTAACTGTTCGTTTCATTTTCCATGATTGGAGAGTGATCTCCAGCCTGATTAATGACAGACAAGCTACACCTACAGCTTCTTCAAAGAGCTGCTCCACAGCAGACACACCTACACTTTAGCCTAAAAGAAGATTTGTAGAGCCAGGGCATAAGGGATAAGAGAAAAACCCTCTGAATGCACAGCAGACGAGATGTTTGCTCTCTCACCTCTCACCTCTCTTCGGTAGCACTGCTTCCTTCTCTGCCCTTAAGCTTCCACCAGAAACCCCAGACCAGGAAACATAATTACTTCTCTTATTTTATTGTCCCATTGAGCTCTAATCCTGTTTTTGAAACCCTGTCACACATGGCTTTCCTAATGGAGCACAAGTTCTATCATTCTTATTTTTATTGACAAGAAACTTATTTGGATAGAAATCTAAAGCCGTGATCAGAAGAGTAGTGTGCAGCTTTATCAAATAACAGCACTGAAGTCCTTGTCTAGAAACTTGAAGGTGATCACACAGCATGGGCAGTTCCATAATGGAGAAAAGTGACTTCAAGTATTAAAGACTGTGTTTGTTGCAGTAAAGCTAAGGGAGCTACTGCAAAAGGGAAAACCAAGGTGACAAATGTAACACACCTGACAAGGTGATTTCCCTTTGCAAAGACTGAGTAATGTAAACAGATTGCAGCTTTGCTGGTTTTGGTCTCTGCTTCCTTACTAACACATTCAAAAGAAACCCTTGGGATTGCCTCCTTACTGGTGAGCACTCATTTGTGATTGTCTTCCCCTCTGTGCTATTTGCAGCTATCTCTAGTGAAAACCCCTCACTGGTTAAGCATCCCAGTGACTATCTGGCCCTGAACAAAATAACAGTTTGTGGTGCCTAGACTGTATAAACAACACAACCTGGAGCTCTGAGCACATGCTCCTGAGCTGCCATTCTCCAGTGAGTTTGTATATGAAAAAAATAAACCCAATCAAAAACCAACCAACCAAACCTCCACCCCCGAAAAAAACCCAACCAAACAAATAAAGCCAAACCAAAAACAACAACAAAAAAATCCCAAGCAAAGCCCACCATGTAAACACATATAGATGTTTTTAAGACTAGATTATCAATGTGTATCTGGTACTAACTATGCATAAAAGTTACATTTATCTTGAACAAAGCTATCTGAAGGTGACTGAGAAAGAACATTCAGTACTAGTCACATTTCATTTTCAACTTTCTAATAGTTGTATTTTAATAAGACTTTTATTTTTTTTTCATTTGTGGCAAATGAAAATATAATAATTTTACTTTAGGTAATATACTTGTAGTGTACAGTACTAAAACCATCTTAATAATTTCATCATTTTAATAAAGCAACTGAAAGTATCTCAGTATGACTGATGAATTTTTCCTTGAAGAGACTGATAGAAAACTTCTTCCTCTGTTTCAAGGATGAGTCAAGGAACATCTGAAGAATTTAATTTTTCTTTCTCTTGTGGAGGATAAAAAGCTCTGTTTTTCAGGAACGAACAATGGGAAATTTCAAATTATCTGTACTTTAAGGATTCATGTGCAAAGCATGATGCAAGGAGCTGTCTTGAGTATAGCAGGAGTAGGTGTGAAATGTCTAACGACTTCAGTGTAAAATGTTTCTTACATTGCTAAAGTTTCAGAATTTTCCCATTCACCCTTAGGAGGAAGTAAGACCATTCAAAAATGCTATGAGAAGGGAAGGGGAGAAAGGGGAGAAGAGAGGCAAGACTAAAAATAACAAGTGGTGTAGGGCATTTGTCTAAGATTACTGGGTTCTGGCCTGGAATCCCTGCCTCGAAACAGGCTTAAAGGGTAAATCCACATGGTTCAATGAAGTGTGACTTAGACACCCAAGTGAGGTTGCTCAGAGCTAGTTCACACCCTAGAAGCAAAGAGTTGAACTAGCTCTGCACAGTACTGAGAAATAGTGTAAATACACTGGGGAAAGTGCTGAAGTGGAACAAGGAGGCTTCACATCAGTTCCATAACAAGTCTGCTTTTAACTCCATCTTGTAAAAATATTTTGACCTGGCCACGTTTGCATTTTATATCCAAAGTCTTCTGCAATGCCAAACAAAATTATACTCAATGCATAGACATAATGTATTTTGTTATTAATGTCATATCACAATAGTATAATAATTATTACTAACATAGAATATTTAATTTCTATACTGCTTTCTAAATATTTTCATTTTATAGTAGATATTGGAATGCATTAGTTCTAATTATTTATTTTAATTTCTGAGTGAAAGCAGTATAATTATTTTTTTAAAATATAAATTATGGCTGCTTTTATTTCATGTTGCTTTGTAAAAACGGCACATGAAAAAACCATTAATATACTTTATGTTTCTCTTCCTTAGGGCTATTCAGGATTAAAACATTCATTATATTTTAATAAATGAAAAAGGATATATTATGGGCACACATACATTTTTTTAAACCTTCTTGTAGTAAGAAAATACAGACAACTATATTGCTTCAGTTTTTATGAATTTAGAAAGCAGTACTAAATACAAGGTTTTTTTAATAATATGATGCACAATCTTCTAACTTTTACTAGAAAAAATGTATTTACATGCCCAATACCAGAAATAGGGTTATTATTATAGTTGGGTTTTTTAAAGTATAGGCTTCCTAAACCTGAAAAAGACTGGAATATCAACTCTGTTCCTGTTAACTCACTTGCTTTTTTATCATCTAGGATAAGGGCACCATCTTGTGTTCAATATAAATGCTTGTTGCAAAGAAGATGTTACATTACAATGAATTCAATAATGACAAAATTTGTTTGTGTATTAAGATATAAGATATTCTTACACATAGCACATACATTTATAAAAAATATAATTGGGATATTAAAAATAATATGGAATGAAAAAGTTTTTAATTTGGTATATATGATTTTATGCAAACTTTAATTTTATATAAAAGTAATTACCAATTCAAGTCCAAACTTGAAAAAGAACCTTTAATAATATTTTTCTATAATTAGAGGTTTAATTTAGACTGTAGTATTTTCACGCTGTAAAAATAAAAGAATTTATGAGAGACTTGAGTTTCTTAAAACACATTAGGTTGAATTATATGTGTAGTTCTAATTTACTCACTTGTGTTATAATCACTATGAATTGTTCTTTGTGCTGAGTATGCTATCTCATTTATTTATAGGCCAGTATCTTGGCAGAACTTGACTCAAGACAGCTTTGGGACACAGGAGAAATAACATAATTGTGTGTTCCCAGCTGTTACTTTTAATCTAATTATGAAGTCACTTTTTTCAGAGAGTCACAGAGATGTTGGAAGGGACTCCAGGATAAGGTGTAGTCCAATCCTTCTGCTCAAAGCAGTGCCAGTTGCAGCAGGTTGCTCAGGGCTGTGTCCAGCTGTGTTTCTAAAATCTTCGGTGATGGAGAATCTGCAGCCTCTCTGGTAAACAAGTTCCTGCACAGTATTTGACCAACCTTAAAGTAAAAGTTTGTTCTTGCATTTAAAGAGAATTTCTTATATTTCATTTAGTGCTCCTTGCTTCTTTTCTTGTCACTGGTCACTGCTGAGAAGAGACTGGCTTCTTCACTCCCTCCCACTGGGAATTTGTATGCATTGACAAAAGCCTGCACGAGCCTTATCTTCTCCAGGTTAAACAGTACCAGCTCTCTCAGCCTCTCCCTATATGTCTGGTATCTCAAGCCTTTAAAGGTCTTCATGGTCTTGTGCTTGACCAACTGCAGCACATTTGTGTCACTCTGGTGCTGAGGAGTCCAGAACTAGGCACAACGCTGCAGGTGTGGTCTCACCAGTGCTGAACAGAGGGGACAATTCTGCTGACAGTCCTGTTTCTAATGCGTACCAGCATAGTGGTGGCCTTCGCCACAAGGGCACATTGCTGGCTCATGATCACCTTATTGCATAACAGAACCTTTCCTGCAAACTTTCTTTCCAGACAGTCAGTTCCCAGCATGTACTAGTTCATGAAGTTATTTTTTCTGAGGCACAGGACTTCACATTTCCTTTTGTTGATCTGCTTGATGTTCCTGTTTGTTTGGCCTCATGGTGCTCAAATCAGCACAATTTTTCAGAAACAATCAAGAGTGTCTTCACCATGACATTAGCCAGCTAATTCCCTCTTTGCAACATCCTGAATTTCACCATCTCATGCTCACTCAGCAAGGGCTGGTCCTGAGATTCACATCCCTTCTTGGTTCATGTTTATAAAAGTATGAGGCAGAGCAGAGCTACCATCATCATATCCTTGATTACTTGTGTCAGGAAGTTATCAATGCACTCTGGAACCTTCCTGGATTGCTTGTGCCCTGCTGTGTTGCGCTCCACAGACTTCAGGGGGTTAAAATCCCCTGTGAATGTGAGGCTGCTTCCAGCTGCCTAAATATTTCACTGACTTCTTGTCCCTGATCAAGTGGTCCAGACACAAAGTACCATATTGGCAGCTGTGGGCTGGCACTGAGCTTTCCACTAATCATGACCCCAAAACTCTCACTTGGGTCCTCACTTGAGTGAGCTCTGTATTCCTGCTGCTCTCTCATTTAAAGGGCATTTATAAAATCCTGGAGGAAACCACAGAGAGATAGAGTACAGCTTCTGCTGTGTGGAGAAGTTTGTGCTGCTTTATCTAGTTGAAGTTAATGATAGCAGTAGCTTCCTGTTGTGAAAAAATCCCACAAGCTTGCTGTCTCATACCTTGACTGCTTGATTCCACTCCCATCCTGGGCTCTATAACAGCTTCAGGAAGGCATCAGAACCAGATCCATCTTGCTATAAATGAATACTGTTTACTGCCAATTCCTGTATGTTTTTGCTATTACTAGAATGTCTTTGATGCAACGTCCCAAGACCCCTTTGCCATGCCTTTTCAAGGGCAAGGAAACTAATTCCTCCAATGTATTATGGGAGTGACAAGTTTTCAGTTTCCCTTGATACTTTCATTCATTCAAGCGAAAAACCTTAATTAGAGTGAGAGAAATATATTGACTTCTTGTCCAGCTTGATCATTCCAGCTTCATGGGACCACAGAGAGGACTTGACTATACTAATTTTACAAGTATGAACAAGAGGGGGCTGTTTGTCATTAGTTTTGTGAATCTTACATTTGAGTTTCTCTTGTGTTAAGTTGGCTGTATCTGTCTGAAATTGTTTTGCCTCACTATTTATCTTGTTTTGACATTTATTCACATCACTTTTTTCCTCCGTTGTTAACAACACACTTTAGAAAACCTGAAATTTTCATTCTTTTTCTTCCTCTCTCTTGCCTTTCATGTCCAGATCTCCCTGCCATCTCTTTGCATAATTTTTTCTTCTTCCTAAATCTACAAAGAGAGCCTTTTTAATTGTTCTTAATTTTTCTCTATTTTCTGAAATATTTCCTAACATTTTTCATTTGATCTTGCTATTCCTTTCATTGCAGAATGCTTTAATTGACATTTGCTTTTCCTATACAGTTCTCTCTTTCTTCCTCAACCTTTCACTTTCTACCTACTTTCCTTTAGTTCTCCTTTTCTACTTACTACTGCTATACCTCTGAATTCCTTTATTTCTGCCTTGCACAACGCCCACTTCCTTCCCTTAAATTACTCTCTTTTCTTTTGGGATTTGTTTTCCCGCTATTAATCCTTTCTTTGCAGTGGCATTTAGGATTAAATCAGACTGATTTTAAAGTGACAAAAGCAAGTCATTGACATCTAGGAGATTCTGCCTGCTCAGGCGCAGCACTCTGTCCTCCCCACTTCACTTCTTGCATCCTTCATGCCATTCTGAATGTTTTTTTGGTGTTCTGGTCTTACCTTTTTCTTCTTTGTGGCTTTATAAGGGTAAATGATCCTAATCCTGCAAAGGAGTTTTTTGTTTGTTTACTTGGGTTTTTGTTTGTTTCTTTTGTTTGGTTTTTTTTGTTTGTTTGGTTTGGGTTTTTTCCTCTCTTGTTCCCATGTCACTCCTTGCACTTTCTCTATTTGTCATTTGGGTCTTATTTTCTTGTACACTTCCTATTTATTGCCATGTATTTTGAATGGGTGGATCTTTATATCTTTCTCGTTTCCCTTTTACATAATTCTCATCCTCAGTTTCACCTTTTCTTTTTTTTCTTTTTTTTTTTTNTTCATGTTGGAAAGAACCAGTCCCAAAGGATCCTCATTTTGCCTGGAAACAGCTAGAGTGTGAAAGGATGATTGTGCCTCTCATGTATTTCCTATATGAGGTGCCACATCACGATGTAACACAATATCCTCCAGGCTCAGCCCTCACTGTCCCCAAATGACAACAGATAGATAAGGACTGTCCTAAAGTATCCTCGCTTTTTAATATGCATGTGCTATTGTGTTCTCTCTGTTCAGTTTAAAGTAGAATCCTTTCTGTAACAAACTTATAACCTGACTGGGCTCACTGCAGCTTAGGAGATGGTATACCAGATTTTTTTAAAAAATTGAGCAGTAAACAGAAACAGGCTGGTTGATGTCTTCTGCATTGGCTAAGAGATACAGTATATATACACTGTTATATCTCAGTGAGTGGTTGCATATTTGAGGGTGCACACTTTCATTCTGATGGCATTTACTATTTGCTTAACAGTCCATAACTGCTCCGAATAAGCCATTATAGTCAGTTATGGATATTCGAACTTCAACACATATTGAGAAGTGGATTTCTTGACATGATATATAGAGGCATTACATTCTACAATATAAATCCTTTGTACAGCCTTTAGATTGCAAACTGCTAAAGCAGTCATCTGCTCCGAGCCAGTCTCTGCTTTTAAAGTTGCAGAGGAGAATAATTGCTATGAAGCATCAAATTCAAAGTGTCAATAGTACGAACATCATAACTCCTTTCTGATTAGTTAAGGGCCTTAGCTAATTTTTTAACCTTCCCTTAAAAATATTTATAATAACTCTTTTGTGTCGTTTGAACTTAAAAACTACAAGGACTTAATTTTTACTGACTTAGCATTGATAAAGTTTGTAGCTCTTCTAAATGAAGGAAGGGCTTCTGGTTTGGTTTTAATAAAAGAAATATGAGGAGTAATTTATCTTTACCGTGTCATATACTTTTGGAGTAGTAACTTCACAACCCCAACATCTAATGATCTCCCAACACTTCTGTAAACAGCTCAGTTTAGTAGCATGTATGGTTCCTTCCGAAGGCTTTCAAGCAGCTTCTTCACAGTATTAATACACGGACATCAGTAAAGCCTTTTTCCTACAGCTTTAATCTGCATGATTCTTCAAGACCGTAGGTTTCAGGGACACTGAAGACTGTTGCTTTTTTTAATCTTCATATTTATGATCAAAGGGGTGCTTCTTAACTATAGCCTTTCTCATGACTGAAAGGTTTTTAAAATAATTTTACTTTCTCTGTGTATAAATGTTCAGGCACCATTGACAGGGGCCCTAAAGTGCATATCTTTGAGTCACACGAGTTTTCTTATAAAACTGGAGTTACAGCAATGAACTTTAAAATAAATTATTTATATAGATCTGTCTAGAATGCAGTTAGCTCTTTTTGCAACAGCCCATAGGGTGATGTGTTTTGAATCTATGGCTAAAATTGTTGATAACACATCAATGACTTCCCATCAATGTATGCGGCGCCAACCCACTGCAACCATGACAGTCAGGCTAAGGGGAAGTCCAGTCATCTTAGACAAAAGTGAAAATCACTTGCCACACAATAATTGTGTGACTTGAGTGCTGTCAGTGCTGCATGTCAAATATTTAGTATGCTCAAGGAACTGTGTTGTATAGGTTTTTTTCCTGTTACAGATTACACGGCCACTTCAAGATGTATTTTTTGAGGAGGACTGAATGATTTGCTACTTAATATCAGCTTTTTCTCTCTTGTTTTTAGCTCCTTGTGAAGCCAACACATTCTTTTGCCACAGTAATATGTGCATAAATAATACATTGGTCTGCAATGGACTCCAGAACTGCGTATATCCCTGGGATGAAAACCACTGCAAAGGTAATGTGTAGAACTGAAAAAGTCAAGTCATTTACACTGCATGAGATACAGCGAATGATCCTCAGTTTCTTGTTAAGTATATGCCAGATGCATGAAAGCTCAGGAAGAGTAAATTAGGAAGAGCATGAATTACCAAATGGAGAAAATTAAGGGAGGTAAAAAATGCCGGTGGATTTTGCTTTCAGGGTTTACATTAATTTTGTGGGCGTAGCATTGCTTACATCCTTCTGTCTGGTTATATGCTTCTGGGAGTCTTTATGATCACTTGGTCTCTGTTTCCCATACAATCTAAAATATAATTTAAAGTAATGTTTCAGTTCCTTTGTCATAGTTACTTTTGTAGTGGAGTAACATATGGGTAGCAGGTGTCTTTTAACTGCATGCTATGTCCGTAATAGCCCAAGTGGTCTTAAAAGCCAAGGTGGAGTGGAATTAACTCTGCCAGAAAGCAAGGAAATCTACCTATAATCAAGTGAAACTGAAGATCAAGGAACAAGCACAGGAAATCCTGTGTAATGTCTGTTTCATAGGTAGGGAGGGATATTCCTAACTATGTGTTGACAATAGTTTCTAAATATTGCTGTATTTCTGGAAGGAAAAAAAAAATCAACATCTGTGTTGTCTTCAGGGAAAAGAGCTTAACTAACTTGCATTGTAGGCTTGGGAGACAGTTCGCTTCCCTCCTGCCCACCCCCATCCACCCCCACTCTCCCCCCTGCTGCAGATTTGTTCCTGGAAACATGGGATATGCCAAATTTAGGAACCAATCAAGAAAAAAATTCAGAATGAGGTGGATTAGCAGTCAACCCATAAGTCTGCTGAAGCCTGTAAAATCCTGACAAACAGTGCAATAGGGTAAGACACAAATGAAAACATACTTCAAAAGAACACAGCTAAACTGTGGAATAGCATAATATTCTTCAAAGAAACTAAACATACAATTGGGAAATAATTATTTATTCTCTAGTACTTCAGAACAGAGGAAAACAGAAAAGCTCCACCACTCTTTAATTTCCAGAATGATTTTCATCTTTCCTCTGCCAACTATCTTTGTACTGGGTCTTGTGCATTTATCTTTTTTTTTTTTTCTGACTACAGAAAAAAGATTTGCTGATTCCAGCAGAAAGGTTGTTTGCTGCAGTGCTGCTTTTTCTAAGTCTGCTTTTTCTCCAGAGTCTGTGTCAGTCAGTTAGAAAAACACTGGGTAAGCGTAGGCAGTGGGAAGTACTGAAAAGTTAATTTTTGGTATCTAGGAGATTCTGAAAAGATGGATGTTACTGTTTTGGTGCCAATAACTTTCATTTCAAAGGCTTTCTTGTTAAGTCCTTTGATATGTTTTTGGTTGTCAGGAAAAATTACACTAAACTGGGCGTTGAAACTTAATCACAATTGTCGAGTCTTGCTGTGCCTGAGAGAGGAAGATGAGAATGCTTTCGGCTTGACTTTCGCCAAAGCTCAGTCACCATCTCATGCGCCTGCAGCAATCTGAGAGCAAATCACAGTGAAAGTTACACAACAGTAGAGTCAAACTTGGTTTTTGTTTTTTTTTTTTTTCTGCATATTTCTGTTTATATTCATTCACAATGCAGAATTTGCTGGTTAACTTATTAAAGGCCTCTGAGTAAAGGGTAGTAGATACAATGAGCTTTTGTGTTCTTATGGTGTTTAGAACAGTTTTGGTAATTATTAGAAAAAAAAAATTGCCCCTTCTTTTTCCCCTTTCTGAAATCTCAATTTGAATAACTTCTCTATTTTCTCCTGTTTTAGCTTTTTTACTGAGTGCTGTCAAATTCCAGTCAGCTCACAAATATTAAAACTTCACCACAGTTTGCAATGCAAAGAAGATTTTTTTTTTTTTTAAAGCCTGTGAAATCTTGAAATCTTACTCTTTCATTGGTCCTAGTGTCCTATTTGCATAGATTTACTGAAAGAGACAGAAAATAATGATGAGTACATCTGTAACAGTCTTGGGGGTTTTAGCAGGCAAATGGAGTTCAGAGGTGACACTGAAACCATCTGCTTGTTACGGTGGTTGCTTTTTATAAAAAAAAGTAAATAACTCTTTCATTTAATTAAGCTTGCAATAAGCCCTGAATAAATAACTTTCCAAGAGAATAGGCACACAGAGGACTTACATGTTGTTTATTTGGCTTTCATGACTACCTGATTTCTTCCTCTTTTCTCCTTTGTTGATGAGATTGATTAAGTGAACTCAGACATATACTAGGCTCAGCTTTGCGGTAATCTGTGAACTCATCATGGTTGATTTTATTCCTGAACTGCAATTAATGTGCCCTTTTTTTTTTTTTTCCTTCCCCTTCTTCTTCTGTCACACAGAAAAAAGAAAAGCTAATCTATTGGACCAACTTACCAATACCGGTGGGACTGTAATAGGAGTGACTTGTTGCCTTGTGGTCATCCTCATTGTTATCTCTATTATAGTACAGATCAAGCAGCCTCGTAAAAAATTTGTCCAAAGGCCAACAGACTTTGATCAAACAGTGTTCCAGGAGGTGTTTGAGCCTCCTCATTATGAGTTATGCACCCTCAGAGGGACAGGGACTACAGCTGACCTTGCTGATGTTGCAGATGACTTTGAAAATTATCATAAACTGCGGAGATCCTCTTCAAAATGCATTCATGACCATCACTGTGGATCACAAGTGTCTAGCATTAAGGGCAGCCGTAGTAACCTCAGCACAAGAGATGCTTCTGTCTTGACAGACATACAACCCCAGCCTGTAAAACCACTTGTTCAGCCCATGAACAGGAGAAATATCCTTGTCATGAAGCATAGCTACTCACAAGATGCTGCAGATGCGTGTGAGATAGACGAAATTGAAGAGGTACCAACCACAAGTCATAGGCTGTCCAGACATGATAAAGCTGTTCAGCGGTCAGTATCAATAGATTTTTGATGAAGACTATTGTGTAAGGACTTGATTGCCCAAACATATTCATTCTTTATTCAGTAAAGATTGTTTTTTTCTTCTTTGCTTTTTTTAAATTTCTGTTTCCTGATAGTACATACCATTACATTTTCTCTCTTCCTGTCCCTCTCTCATCTCTGCTCCTGTTTTCTGAAGGATCTTGTATCTCAGCTTTGCATTTCCACTTGATTTCTTTCTTTTACTTTACTATTTTACACATACCCACATGCACACACACACAGGTCAACAGACAACAGGTACAATTTCTAAAAACCAAAGAAGATTATGTGAATTTAGTTTTTGGAAAAACCACATATATTTGGTTTCCTTGTAACTGAGGTGGCCTTGAGTACCATCCACTGTTGGTCTAACCATCTCTAAATCAATACATTAATAAATAAAAAATACATTTATCCACTTTGATGCATGACACAAGAATGAGGAACACAGTCCTGGGGTAAGGAAACTCCTTTTCTCATGAAACATTAACTTTTATATAATGAATGACAATCTTTAAAAAGATTAATGTATCTGTTCTGTTATTATTCAGTATTTTTGTTTGTCATAATAAGATAAATAGACAGATTGGAGCATGAGACACCATAGTGAAGTCATATATTTACATACAAGAATGGAGTTAAAAGGAATCTTTCTAATCAATAAAAAAGCAAAATCAAGCATGATATTTTTAATAAAAGAGCTATTTTTCTGTATATTGCACTTTGAATGACTGTAAATATGAAAGAAGTTTCCAAGTAAATGGAAAAAAAGCTCGGAAACATTTAAAACAAATTATTTAAAAAAACCCACCACATAATCTTTTTTATATATCTGTATTTTCTCTACTATTCATTAATTATGCAATTCTTGTGACTGTTTACATGTCCTCCATATTTTCTTTGCACATTAAGGCATTTCTGTCTCTTTAAAAAAAAGTTCTTTGACTATTTTAATCTAATTGCATGCCTGTGTAAATTACTTCATGAATATTGGTCAGATTATCAAAGTGTACTGTTTATTAAGTATGTATATGCATATATTTCTTTTCTATGCAAACACTATTATTTTGAATGAAATAGCCATAACATTCCAGGTTCTGCCTCATTGGGTCTCTAAGCAAACATGAGTCTGAGTACAACACAACTAGGGTCTAAGAGACAAACCTGAGGTAAGTAAACATATCTATACAGCAATTGAACCATCTGTTGCTTTCCATTTTATTTGTTATATTGCTAAAATGCTTATTAGGTCTCAAATTATATGTCACCTTGTATGGAGAGAGCCAGATTTGAATACTAAGAAAACTGAAAGACAGTTGATCACTTTAGCATTGCAAACTAAGCAAAATCTGTTAATTCCTTATTCTTGACAGTAATAATCAACCCCAAGTGAACGCAGTCTTCATTCCAAGCACATTGAAGTCAAGTGCTTTGTGTGGTTCTAGTGTTTCTTTTTNCATAAATCTTGGCAATCTAACTCAGGTCGGTAAGATGTGGAACTACCTGGTTTTGGTTCATTTTATTCATTCAACCTTATGAAATCTTGGGGAGGATTATGTGAAGTGTTGAGGGAAGAGTATGTGCTAGAAATGATAAATTTAGAGCTGCTGTAGCACTAATGTTAATGTTTTCAAATTAAACTTACTTGAGGATTTTACTAGACTTCTATTTACATAGTTTTAATCAGCGCTTAATCTCAAGAAATATAATCTCAGATGTTTATAATGGAGTTATAGATAGCTGCTAGTCTGTCAAGTTGTATAAGTGTATATATAAACATAGATATGTGTATACACATTTTTATGTGTATATATGTATATGGCAGTTTTATAGGGAAAGAATGCGTTAATGGTTTTATCGCTTGTAGATAGATTAAGTAAGTATTTTTCTGCATTTTTCTTTTCTTCAGAAAGAACGTATTTTAACTTTGTTTTGCTTTCAGACAACTATTCATGCAGTCATGACAACTCTGGAAAAATCTATAATGAATTATCTCAGCTGTCTGAAAGAGAGAGAGGAAAATTTTCCAATTTAATTTCATTGCCTTTATGCAAATCTAAGAAGTGTAGACATATTTTACTTTCTTAGCAAGATAATCCCACTGCACAATAATATATTTCTTTCACAATTTCATTGCTGGCCACCAAGTGCTCCTTAGTTATTAAATATATTTGAAGATTTGCGGCAAACTTAATGAAGAAATTAGCTTCTGAGACTGTCCTTTTTTTTTTTTTTTAAAAAAAAAATAATAGTTTTATTTAAGCTTATATGTTTTATGTCTGTTTTTTACTTGTTTGTTTTGTGATATGTAGAAGAAGATTTACATTGAACTTTTGTTATATGTACATTGTTTTCATTATATAGACTGCTTGAGAATAGTGCGCTCCTGGGTGATTTTGAACATGCTACAATGAAATGTGAAACTATCGTCCTTGGAAACACCAGCTAGAGGTTTTGTGGACTCTCAGACCAGCTATTCTCATGTCATGACAAAATTCAGCAAAGAATGTTGAGTAAAATTAATAGAAGGCAATAAGACTTTGGTTATTATGCTTATCAGTCATTTTTTCTTTTTCTCTCTCCTTTTCGTTGCAAGTTAAATTCCCAGTTTCAGGAACAATTTATTGAAATCAGGTATTTAGCAATTCATAATCACTTCAATAGAAATGTTTGTTGGATAAGCATCTAGCAATATGACTGAATTTGACATTGATAAATTAATCTGCATGTTTGTTACTGAGTATTTGAGTTGGCAAAAATCCCTTTATTAGGCACATTGTAAAAAGCATGCATTCACAATTATTGCTGTTACTGTTCCATTTCTGTGTCATATGCTTGCTACTTGTAACTTTTTATATAAAAATACATAAAACAGTGTATAATAATTTTGTACCTTGAGTTTAATGGCAATGTTTTCTTTTACCTAATTTACCAGTCTGGTGTAATTGAGATTGAGCTCAAAAAGTAGCTTCTAGGAACTTGAAACCCACCGACAGCAGAGAATCATCTGTCTCTCATTCCTCATTTACTGAAAAGCAGAATACATTATTTTTTTAAGATTTAAATGAACTCATAATCCATAAAGCTGATCACTTCATTTCAGTTCAAAGGTTTGTGATAACCTGTGTGTTCGGTTCTTTACTCTTAACTAATTAATTTTCATGGTAATTATTGGGACGATTGCTTCAGTGTAGGACAGTGGCAGATTTTTATCAGTTACACAAATGTTATGGCTGGGTTCCAGCTTCAGAAATACAGATATAAACCTCTTCCTTATGCAAGATGAAATTATATTCACAATTCAAGCTATAAATATTAGCAACTGACACCAAAATCACACCTGAAAAGTTACATTATTATAGGTTGAAAAGCCACAATTGTGTAAAGTTTAAAGCCTCCTCATTTAAGAACTCAGTAACTATGCATAGAATCATAGTTTCCTTATCTTAAACTGTTGTCTTCCAAATTCTGTTTTAAAACAAATCCCAGTTCCTTCTTAAATATCTTGTGTCATTCATGGCTGATAGGTTTTTCTGCATAAAAATGTTGCTAGATTTATTGAAAAAAGTGTTAAGATTTCAATGTATCTTCCTAAGGTATAAATAGATGGGAAAAGAGAAAACCTAAAAGACCGACAAAAAAAAATAAGGTCATCTATATGAGCTATTTAAATGTATAGGACATAATTTGCATAATTAAAAATACAGAAATTTTGATTTCTACAAGGGTGTTTTAGGAATGACATAAGAAGGGTTTTAGGTATTTGACTATTTTTTTTTTTACATTATTTACAACACATTTTACAACACTTGTTTTTAGCTTGATTACTTTGTTTGCTATCACATGTTAGCTGCAAAAACACACCTCTGTCCTCTGCGGTCATTGAGAGTCCTTGAGTCATCCCTCAGTTACATGGGTTTGTAGCATGCTCCAACAGTTCATTTTCAGATCAGAATCTCTTTACAAGTTCATATTATTTATCACTGTTTATTTCCTTAATCTTTCCAAGGCCCAGCTCATCACCCTTTCTTAAGTATGTTATATTAAGATATTTGCCACTTCTGTGCTTAAAATGGATGTATCTATGCATCCATCATAAAATAAAGGAAGATGAAAGACTTGTTAAAAGCAATGCATACACATGCACACACATTTATGTACATTTACAAATATTTTCTAATGGACATAGTGTATAAATAAATATATAAGGAGAAATCTAAATATGAATTTAGCTTCAGATGAATTATATTGGTCTTACAGAAAAATGTACAACTCTTGGTTTTTAGAATTGTTGTGTATTTAAGTGCCTAAATCCCACTGAAACACAGATTTGGTCTAGTCCTTTCTAGGCAAGTACAAAATAATATTAATTTTAAGATTTTTCCATCGAAGTATAGAGTGAAAGAACTTAACTGAAGAAGACACGGATTTTAATAATTTCATTGCATACACATCCTTGTTTTCTTCTAAAAATACCTAATTGTGCCACAAAAAAGGAGTGAGAAACATTAAAACCTGTGTAAATAGAATAAATCAAGTAAAATGAGAATAGTAATGCTTATTTGATCTTGAAAACTCCTTTAGAAATATGTTGTCTAATAGCTAGGTATACCCTTAAACAAAACCAGCATTGTGAATTACAAAATATCTGTGTGCTGGCAGAAAAGGGTCAAATTATATCTATTAAAGTATAAATGAAAATAAATTCAAAACCAGATAAAATACTAAAATTGAAATATTTAATTTTGAGTAATTAAGTGCTTTATATAGTCAGTAAATAATATTCTAGTACACTACACAGCAAACAGTAGAGAAAAATTTTGTTTCATATCACACAACAATAGGATATCTTAATGTGATCTATGAAACTCAAAATATTGAAATAAAAAGGGGTTGTTGCTGGAAGTAAACAGCTTTCCTTTTCTATGAGTATGTTTTTATTATTATGAAACCACTTTATAAAAAACAGAAGGGTGTTCAAACAAGCTTTCTATTTTATGGAAAGAAAGTTTGGCTCACTAAATTAATGCAGCCATATGTGTCAATACTGTATAACAGCACAGTAACTTCAAGTGAATTAGCTGACCTGGTAGTCTTAGCTTCATGCATTTTACCTCATGTTTTACTTAAGCTAAAACTAAGAATGATATTTATTAGATCATTTTAGTTTGAATGGTGCAATGTGTTTGATCTACAGCCATGTTGACAGCATGCTTATTTCTTATATGCTTTATAAAAACTAGATTTCTTTATCATAATGCATTGCAATATTATTCATAGTTTTTGGGGGGGAGGGCGCGGTCCCTCATGGGGGTTAGTGTTATGTATATACTTTTCTTTTTGCATGATAGCTGTTTAGCAACTAGTCCCAAACATTTTTCTCTGCTCCAGGAAGTATGGTCTTTTCAATTTGTGAAGTCTTTTCTGCAGCATCTTTTAAAAATCTCAGGAAGTCCATTTTGAAAACCATCTTCATTTAAAGCTTTTCTATATGATTCTAAAAACAGCTTGAAGGAAAAGAAAAACCTCTGATAAATGTTGGTATCTTATCCATCTATTTTTCTCAATTTTTATGCTGGAGATATTCTCTTGAACCTAGCACCAATGTAACAAATGAGAGGGAATAAGAGAAAGTAGAAAGATTTCTTGCTCAAGAGAAATTGCTAGGAAAAAACCAAACCAAATAAACAAACAAACAAACAAACAAACAACAAACCACAAAAAACGGACAAAAAATATGGAAAGGTATGATAATTAGAGAAAGAGTATGAAGGATTGTTGCTCCTACCCATTTCCAAATTTGCAGGCACATTTAGGACAGATTAATTCTTCAGCCACCAAGTAAAAACTTACTGTCCATGTCCAGCTCCAAGAGATAGAATACCTGTGCAGGACAGAACACTGTCCTGCAAACAAGATTTGGCCTTCTGTGTTTTTGTGTTCTACTGAATGTATAAATCTCCCTTCTGCCACAAAGATATTGCAGCTGAGGGAGCAGAGCTGAAGTCCTAGGGCTACAAAGGACAAAAGCTGCAAAGCTGCTTTGAACACAGAAGTCTGTATCTGATCTGAAAATACCTTATCTCCTCACTCCTGACTCAGCATTTGATGTGAAGTCTTGGACTCATGACTCTACTGCCCTTCTTTATCATTACCTTAAGATCATCTCTCTTTATTCTTTGACGATCACTTTACATCTTTATCACTGCTGCCTTTCATTTCTGTCCACAGTGAGATTAGTTCTGTTACCATCTCTCCTCAAAATTCACCGAAAATGCCAAAATCCTACCAGCTCACCGACCTTGTGTTACCATTGCATCCACCAAGCGTTCCCCATCTTTCACTTTAGAGGCATCTTAATTATACCTTGCCGATAAACAGAGAAACGAAAGCATGAGGTCTCTGTCTACCCTAATTCACATAGCACAACGAAAACTATGAAGATGCATTGGAATTTACTGGAGGATGGGCTCATTAGGGATACTGGATTTGTATTTTAATGACTGTGCATCAGTGTTGTCTGAGCCATCCAAGCTGGTTGGCTTATCTGCTCCTGTGATAGCCATACCTCAGTGTGCATCCACCCTTTTTCTTCTCTCAGTTTACACCATGGTCAAATAATTTCCAGCACTCCTGTGTTTTCTTGTATGCTGTAGTTTATATTAGTATGTACACAATATAAATCCTTGATGTACCTATTGAAACAGTGCATAGCCTGGCAAACACGTGCCAGTGGTGTGGTAGAGCTATCATCAGCAAGGTAAGAGCATCGACTACCAGAAGAAGCGGAAGTTGCTTCTTCCATCCATTTTCTTTCTCAGAAAAAGGAATCCACAATCTCCCAACAAGGTTAATGTGGGAAAAAAGGGAAGCTGCTCTCTCCTTCAAGCAATGAATCGTAAGTAGGAGTAGAGAGACAATTTAAGAAGCCCATGATGAAACATGTAAAGAATGAGACTGCTCAGATTTCTTTGCCAAAGTAACAGGCCTGACCAACATTGTGTGGCAGCATTTCATCCCTTCATTCTCAGATAAAGGAAGCTTTCTTTTTTCCAGGGAGGAGGATGCCACAACTGTAAGTACTGATTCTGTTCAGAGCTCTGGAAGAACTTAGCAGCTTCTTGTATAAATGTAGGCAGACAAGGACTTACTGGGCCTATTAGAGTAGCCTTTTGCTGCCATATGCAGCATCTGCAACACCCAGTTATTTAGTTCTTTTAAGTTTTCCATTCTTCAGTCAATCCTCCTCAGCTCCAGTGAGATAAATAACAAACACACTCAAATACTGAAAAAATGGTAGCTTTATTGGAAAGCAATTGCTTGGTATTTAGTTTACTTGGATGTGAAAAATATCTATGGCAAAGGTATTGTGAGGGGAAAAAAAAGTTGTTTGCTTTTTTTTACACAGATCCTAGATAAATGTAACTGGTTAAATGAACCGTTTAGTTGCATGAACTGCATCTGTAAACAAAAACACCTTCCATTCAAGGTTTTGCTTATAAAACTGTTTCATGCTCTCATCACATCCTCCCTCTAGATCCTGCTTTTTTTGGAGTTCTGTGAAAATTTTGCTTAGGAAAGATGAGTTCATTGAAAGTGAGTGACTTTACCCATCTTTGGTGAAGCAAGGAATATGATTTATATTGAGAAAGGTGAGCTTCATTCTCATTTCTTAGTGCTAGAGGAGTTTTCAATGCAGAGCAGCATAAGCATAAGCTGCTTAACAGCATAAGCTGCTCTGTTTGAAAAATCAGTGATTTAAAGAAAAAAATTATATTCTTTGCTTAGGTGGTCCATGTAAGTTTGAAAACAGAAGTAAGACAATGAAAGAGAGCACTAGAAATCTAATGGAAACCTATTTTCCCAGTGATCAGTGCAGCAGTAATATTTTGTTGGTCAGAAAAAAATTACTGTCTTTCTTTTTTTTTTTTTTTTTTTTTTTTCTTCCCCAGAGCCAATTCTCTGCATTTTGAGTTTTTTTGCCAAATGGAAGAAATTTTTAATTAATTTCCAACTTTTTCACTCCCACATTCTACCGACTGTTTTGGTGTAGAATACACCCATGGGGTGATTTGGTTTGATGTTCTGAGAATATCTGGCACCTCTCTAGCAATGAAACAGTACATTTCTGCTTTGCCTGCAGAGAAATTTCTTCAACTGTTACCTAAAGTTGCAAGGCAAAGATCCAGAGCCCGAGAATTGTACTGTCATATGAGAGTAACTTCAGTGAGATAAAATATCTTGTTAGCTTCCAGTGTCTTAGTAAAAAGTCTACACCAATCTAGGAAAATATTATTTAATTAGTAATAACTTAAATAGCAAATTTTTAGAATATTATTATAGCATCTTCATGTGTTAATATCACCATTTTTTTTTTGTGATTGAAGAAGAGAGTGAAGTTACCATGGAAAACTTACATTTCTTAGCTGAAGGGGGCAAAGATAATGCGACATTCCTATTGCATATCCTAGGTTTTCAGATCTGTGAATTCTTTTCCTTGAATTCAGCTAGAATTCTTAGTTTTACTCCTCCATTTTGTAATGCAAACTTTGTATTCTATATATGCCTATCCTATTAATATCTCTTTTCCAATTCGGTAGCTTACGGGGACTCAAAAAGAAAAAAATATTTGCTGTGATAGCATACAACATACAGATTTTTTAAAAAGGCTGTCAAGTGTCATTAGAGTTTAGCAGGATCACAACGTACTGCCGGAAAATTTTTAGATTCAATATGCGTAAAAATCAAAATAAGATAGTCCTCTAGAAGCTCTTCATGATTTTAGTTCTCTAAGATTTTATTATTCAACGAGCTTTGATCAAAAGACAGAAATCTCAACAGACATAAACTTTTATGGAAATCTCAACAGGGACATAAAGTTTATATACCATAAAGTTTTAAACACACATCTGTTTGGAATACATGGAGAAAAGGGAACATTTATAAACTTTCAAATGCTTTGAGAAAATGAATGCTTCTTCTATCTCAGAATTAATCAAACAGACTTTGCACAGGTTCCTTTCTATAGAATCTGTGCATAAGGATGAACTAACCATTTAAATTTGAGGTATAAAGTGCAATATTTAAGAACAACAGAAGCAGATCATGGTAGTGAAATTATTTAGAACTACAGTGTGTGATTCTGTACCTAGTAAATACACCTCAAAGTACTGCAAATTTTAACAATTCCCTTTGTTTTCCTTACTATAGGGCATATGGTTTAAAGTTGTGACATACCAAGGCAGTAATAGCCAATGAAATAAATAGGAAATTTCTTTTTTTAGAGTTCTGAATTAGAATCTTGTCATCCAGTCTCTGAGAGTGGGCTCTGCTGTCAATGACACCAAATGGACTGATTTTTCAGATAGACCTCTTGACATTTTTGTCAGGACTGCAAAACCCACCTTCAGCTATGATGTTAATAACAGAAGTTAGTGGGTGACGGAGAATTTGGTCTACTTAAGCCTTAGCTATATATCTATATTGTCTTTTATCTGTCTCCATGTTTTAGCAATCAAAGTGGAAAAAACAGGGTAGCTCATTTAATCTAAAATAGATTCTATCACTCTGTTTGGATTCTCTTTAGCATTCTTGAGACATGTCCATTTATAAAACACCTGTCAAGTATTTCTAGTTTAACGTCACGGCTCAAATGACATTTAGCTTGAGCATGAAGTTCTGAAGATTTAAATTTTGGTATCTCATCTTGGCTCCTGACATTTATTAACATTTCAAAGCTCTTCAGCCTCTCAGGAACTGTTATCCAGTTTGGAGCTGACTATTGTCGGTGCTGAACACCAGCTGGGTCTGAAGAAAGAAGAAAAACTTTGCATCTGAAGATTACTAATCCCTTTTCTCAATGAGAAGATCAATCTCTATACTAGAGCTGAATGGGCCCTTCTACTGGTAGGGAAAAAAAAAGACTAAAATTTCAACTCACTAGGTTGTATTGTTGCCATGTGAAAATAGTCCTTATCTTCAGTTTCAAAGTGCATACAGGAGAAAGTGGAAGTCAGAGGAAGGTGATAAGAAAAAATTCACACAAAACCCTGGCAGTGGTAAGTAAATAAATCATTATACACTTGTGCATAGAATTAATGTGCAGCATAAGGTGGAGTGGAGCCACTTCTTTTCCCTTTGAATAATTTTCAGATCTTCTAATGAGTTTGTGGGGCTTGTTTTCAGACATGGATCAGGCATTCTCTACTAACATTTTAGTTATGTTGTCTTCATCTAGTACTAAGAATTAGGAACTCTCTACATTCCTAAATACTTTTGAAAGGTGTTAGCCAGTGTGCTCCAAAAGCTTCCTCTGCTCCACATATTTTATAAACCATTGAGGAAAAGTAACCACAGTGTGGAACTCCTGTTGAGCCAAGCAAAACATTGCATAGCTATGACATCTAGTCACTATTGTAATCATAGTGCATTGCTTGAAAAAATGGGGGAAAATACAATGATGTAATGTAAGTCCACATTCAAGGACACAGTCCACAGAACCCTAGAAAAAGACCTTTTAGAGAAAAGGCAGTGCAGAGTCATTTCTGAGGAGCTTGACTTTGTCCTTTTTCATATGCTGATATCTAAAATAATAACAAACATTGTGAAGGAGAAATGGAGAACAAAAGCATAAATCAGATTTTTTCTTTCATGATGGTAGTAATGCTTATCTCTACATCTACTGCTTGGGTGATGTATTGTTTGGGGAGAATCCTGTGCTGATAGAGGTTTTCAATCATGACATGTAGAGCTGATGCTTATGCAAGTCTACCCCAAAGTTATTACTGAAGTTTCATAAAATTCATAAATCCAATAAACTTGAGAATATTACAGTATTTTGCCTTTGCTGTTTCCAACAGGAAATGTATTCTAGATTAAAACATTTGCAGGAAGCTCAAGTTTGAACAAAAGTCATGAATCTCTCCCCTCTCCAAGTCACACATATTGTGGAGATTAACACAGACCAATTTGTAAAAATGTAGTTCATATGCTGACATATGCAATCAATTTTCTAATGTGGCTTGCTCTCCATCACTTAGTGTGCATATCTCCCAGGTACATGGATACTTCATTATGAACACAAGAGCTTATTTGTCCCCAGACAGCAATAAGCAGTCATCAGATAGCTGGAAACTGCAAATGTGCCCAAGCTAATGCTGCAAGTATTTGGACAGTTATTACACAAAGAATTTGGACAGAGTATTACAACAGAAGGCTTTCATCCATTTCCAGAATATTTCATGCTTGGCATTATAAAATGTATTTCAATTGCTTTGACGATGAACATATATTTAAAAAAAAATCCATTCACTTTCTGAAGATTCTAGTAGTGTGTTATTCTGGGGGGAAAAAAAAAAGATTCAGCTAAAATGCTTAGGAAACAGCTGTTCGACCATGTCATGACTAAGGAAACAACACACTAACTTTATTTGTGTTTTGTTACTGGTTTCTGTGTCTTTCAATCACTCTTAATGACTGTTAAAAGCTGTTAGTCAAAGATATTTAGAGTCTCAAAGCTGAATCTTGGTTCAAGATCTTGGATGTTTTTGACCTTTTCTAGGTTAAGTACAATAGAAGCCAAAGGAAAGAGGGGTGCTTGGCATTTCCCCAAGCCTGTGACACTGCAGGAAAAGCTGGGAAGGAAACAACCTCCCCTGAAAAACTTCAAAAGCTTTTTAGACTCTTTAACCCATCAAGAGTCAAAGTACTGTAAATAAAATCCCTCTTCTGTAAAAGTGCTGCTTTTGTGCCATCAAAAACCATACGAGAAGCCCATTAAGGCTAACATTTTTCTAATTTATTACTAGGTGATTGCTCCTCTACATTAATTTTCATGAAATAGAACTGGTCTCTTCTTATGAAACTGATGCCAGTTTCACAGAGAGTTATGCAGGAGCAATTAGAGTGTTGCACTTGCAGGCAATTAGTTTTAAAATTATTTCCACTGAATTACTTGAATTCACAACTTCAGGTAACACTCTCTGACAGCTTAAAGTTGAAGGGAGGCTCTGATACTGCTTCTGTCTTTCCATGTTTCAGTTCTGCTATTCCAGTAGAACTTAGAAGCTCCTGCTTCTGAGGGCTGGAAGAAAATCCCTACAGAAGAAGAGATACTCCGCTACATATGCCTCTGATAGCAGAGTCTTCCTTCCTCTCAGCTCAGTCACTCTCACAGATGACCAAGGTAAAAGAGGTGACAGCAACTAGGCAGCAGAGGTTGTAGTTGGAGGAACGAGACCCTGAGGTGGCGTTGTTGGAAACTGAGGTCATTTCCTGGTATGTTATTGCTGTTCTTTCACCAATAAAAAGTGATAAATCATCTTGCAGCCAGCAAAAGGGAGTGAAGTTTTCATTCGCCAGCCTCTCCTTATGTGAACTTATACCTGACCTGAACTTAGAGCAAGTGCTGTCTGGCAGAGGGGACTATGACGACAAGTGAATGTGTATTTTTCTATAAACTAATTCTGCATTTTTATCTATTTTTCAGGGTAAATTTCATTATTGTGTTCAAATAGAGCTACCTTATCTCCAAGGTGTTCAGATACCTCAGGCTTTAGTGCAGGACAAGTTTTAAACACTTCAGTGTGGCAGTCTCATTTCTATTGGCAAGCTCAGTGTCCAGTATTGTTATTTAAATGAATTCATAGTCAAAACTACTCTCTTCATGAGTACTTATTTCTTTTGATCCAGGTCAACACAAACTCAATTACCTTCCTCTGTGACAGATTTCAATAAATCTTTCTTATTTCTTTTTGCTTAAATGGGAAGATGAAGGGAAGGAGGTAACATATTTTATGTTAAGTCAGTTTCTAATTCAATTAGAGCTTCATCTTGGCCCCATTGAACTCACTGGGCTTTTTGCCACTCACTTTAATAAGGTTAGAATCAGATTCATAACATGCAGTTTCTTATTTCTTCCAGATAACCAATTAAAATATTAAATATCTCAGGGAGAATGCTTCCTTCTTGTCTACCTGTTCCTTGATATTGTGTTATTGCTGTTTCTTCTGTCCTTCAGTAAGTTTTAATGAAGAATTCCTTTGTGTGTAGGTAAAGGGAGGATGTTTATTTTAAAACTTTTCAGGATATGCTTTAGTTTTGATGGTTTCTAAAGAGAGTAAAATTATGAACACTGACTTTTTTCTAGTGGATGTCTAATCTACCAAATGTGCTTGTCCAGGGATGAACGGGGAAATGAAATGATGAATAAGGAGTATGAGAGCAAGCATACACTCTATATCCTCTTTTAATTAAAAATAAAAGAAAAAGAATGCACTTGATTATTAAGAATCCTGGTTCATCAGACTCTTCAGAGAAAATAAACCTCCTTTATATTTCACAGACTGTCCATTGCAAAAACAAGATTAATATCACTAATAGTCAGATTAATTTCTGAATCCTCATTACATTCATATCCATTAATTCTTCTTTTTAAACCTGTAAGATCAGAATTTATTATTTTTACAGCAGCTACAACTGAAAATAAGGCCTTTTGATCCAGTTTGTGGCATTGGTTGCTATCTCTGACAATACAAGTCAAAAGAATGTGATATCGGGGACTACAGATTGTGATAAGAGTTTGAAGGAGATGCGGGCAAAGCAAAACCTCTGAAAACACACTTGAATACTGGTATGCTCTAGTGTAAAGAAGGAAGTTATTGGCGTAGTGGAGAGAAGAGGGGAAAAAAAAAGGGAATGAGAAGGCTCAAGGGGGACCTCACTGCTCTCTACAACTACTTGAAAGGAGGGTGTAGGGAGGAGGGGGTCAGCCTTTTCTGCAGCACTTCAGGTGAAAAGATGAGACAAAATGGCCTTAAGTTGTTCCAGAGGAGGTTCAGGTTAGACGTTAGAAAAAGTTTTTTTACTGAAAGAGTGGTTAAGCATTGAAATAAGTTGCCCAGCACAGTGGCAGAGTCATCATCTCTGGAAGTTTTCAAGAGGTGTCTGGGTGTTACATTTTGGGGATGTGATTTAGGGATGATTGTTGTGGTGCTTAGTTGATGGTTGGACAAAATCTTGAAGACCTCTTACAATATTAATGATTCTGTGATTTGGCTTGATTTTCATTCAGATTTACACTATTGACCATGTACTTGATGGGTTGCAGTGTATGCACCAGTAGTATCTCCTGGCAAATATTTGGACAAAGGTATATTTCCCTCCATTCAGGTAAATATTTGAAAATCATAACTTTGTCTAAGTGAAGATTTTGTACTACAGTTACTGACTTGGCCTTATGTCCAAGGCCAAAAAGATGCTAGTTTTCTCTCTTCTGTGCAGGAACACACAGCATATTGGTATATGCAAGATGATAATTGAAGACCTTTGTAGAGCATCTGGAATTAAGGAAAATTTAAATTTTTACTTGGATTTAATAACAGTTGGGGGATAGAAGGGAGAAAGCAAAATCCCACCCAATGTACTGACATACCAAGTCAGTAAAAAGTTATTTCTAATGCTGTGCAATGTAATTATATTTATTAACTTTTTTGTTTAAAAAACTAAATTACAGATTCTTGGGTGTTAGATGCACAATAGCAATTCCCACTCCTTGTAAGAATTAAACTGTTGACTACTTACAAGATTTTCTAATGACAAAGCTCTCTTTGATATTCATTATGGCCTTGCTTTATTGATTTATCTAGGTCTCTAGGGAATATTGGCAGACTGATCTATCACAGATACATATTGAAATACTTAGAACTGTTGAAAAGAACCTATTTAATGTACAAATACCTTTGTCTAATTGATAACCCTAAAACTGACTTAAACAATGTATGGGATGTCACTATGTCATTAACTTTTCCCTCTGATGATTGCGCTTGAGCCTTCTCCTGCACACTTTTAATTTCTTACTTTAGATGTAGTGAGGGCAAGAAAAAAACTTTCTCAAAACAGCATTGTGCTGTGAGAAATCCTCTCCAGTAAAGCATTTTATCTTGACTTAGATTTTTTACTTCTGTCTGAAAATCAATGTGAAGTATTTTCTATGCACTGTACATCCTGGGCATCTTCCAGGGTTTGAAGTCTGGCCAGTGTTACTGTGAGACTCTAGGGGCAGGAATTTAATATTTATTTAGTTAAATCAAATGGGAACCACAGAGCAAGATGTTATTTATAATCCAGTGGCATGGGCTAATTTTATTAGTCAAGCTACACATGCTTTGAGCAAGCAGTTGCTAAACCTTACTTAAAGAGTTTTGATGTCTATTGATCTCGCTGATTGTAGTCATAACTTTCATCTGTAAAGTGATAAATGGATATCCTTGGATAAGTTGAAAAACACGTGAAAGCAAATTAATGTCTTTTATTTAAACAAATTGATAGGAAACAAGTTTGTCTATATATGTTCCAGGCAACGGTATGTAAACTGCATGAATTTTCTCCTTTTTTCACCTGATCCAGGTGGTGGGATGCTTTCATTTTCTCCGTCAAGTTTAAGAAACTACGGTTTGAATGAAGTAGTGCTGAGTATAATGAATTTCAGTGAGAATGAAGAGATGGAAGAAAATATAGTTAAAATAAAAACTGGCCTTGTACTTGATTTGTTCAAAAGACTTGAAATTGGAGTAGCCTTTGTATTACTAAATACCATATTCTAAGATGAAGTAGTGTATCTGGCCGGAATTTGGTAGATGAAGTAGAAAAAGAAATGCATGTCACAGACACTTATCTTAAATGAGATGTTCCTTGATGTTGTTATGTAAGTTTCAGATGTCACTAAAGTTATCTTGTAGGGCAAGGCAAATTTTCCTTTGCTAAAACTAGCAAGATTTGAAAAAGTTATATGTTTATTTTACCGTAATCAGATGGCATATACATATATATATTTAATTCATCAAGAAAAAGAAAGAGATCCAAACTACATCATCTTACTATAATGTTCAGGTATTTTGGTGAGAAATGAGTCTGAGGTAATTCATACCATGGATTCAAACATGAGGTTTTCCCATATTTTGGGAGAGTCCTTGAATGAACAAGTTTGTACTTATGCATATGCAAAATAAACATATTCTGCCACAAATTGATGTAGAGATTTAAGATCAGCTCTAGAATTACTTAGTAGAAGAGTAGTCAGCAGTCTTTTGAGTTGCTGAAAACTAAATGTGAGTGGTAAAAGAGTACTGCAGAAATTACTGTGGTAAAATACCTGAAGTAAAACTGAAAGCTCAAAACTTACCTTAAATTAATGTGTTTCACTGGCTTAGTGGGAGGATGGTGGCATGTCTGCAAGCATTTATAGATCAGAGAATGTGCTGACATGTTAACAGTAAATCCTATTGAAATTATGTTAAAGTTTCATTGAATTTTCTAAGTGCTAGTATATAACTTTAGAAGTATATTTTTCATAAAATATATGGAAACCTGGATGATATTTTTAGTGGGACAATTATTAATTGATTTTAAAAAATGCTTCATCTTTTGAGCCATTCTTGTCAGTATGAATAACCAAGGTAAAATAATAAATAGAAATGTAATTAATGGACAACACTAGAGATCTTTTGGAATAGCTGATCTGTCCACTGGTTTATCAGAAATGTAATTTTTAAACAGTAAAATAACTAACTATGGTTGCTTCAGATTTTTATTTTATATAAAACTGATCATAATACAGATATATTTTTATATCTGATTTAATAACAGCATAGTAATTATGTCCATTTATTCTCTGTCTGTCAAAGTTTGTACTAATATAGCATTCACAACTGACATCTGCAAGTTCAGAGAACTTCAAGGTAATATTACTATTTGTAGTGTTAATATCTTTCTGCCACTTTTCATTATTTATGAACTGATGGTGCTTTGTTGTGCAAAATAAGAAAACACTCTGAGAAACACTGTATCTTTGTCTGTTAATTTAAAAAGCAGTAGAAACAAAAACCTTATATTTATCCGTGAATAATATTTTAATTTGTCCTGTGTAGCCAGGCTCTACACTGGTCTCTCCAAAAGTATCAACATGCATCTGTTCATTGATCAAACCAGAGCCTACTGTGTTTCTGAAGCATGCCCTGAACAACATACATTTCCTTGGCTTTACTTGTTCTTGCTATTTTCTTGCTAGGATGACTAAGGATTTTCACTGAACTGGTGGGATTGACTATAACCAGGAACTGAAAGCGCCCTCATTTAAGGTTTTCTTGTCACTGAAAAAAGACTTGGACTTCACCTCTCAAATTCCAGTGGATGGCAATCTAAACTGAAATTGTTCAGCTGAAATTGCTGGTATCTTAGGTACTCCAGGCTACTGGAAAGACAACCTGTTATTAATCCTGCATTAATGCAGAGACTGGATTTAGGGCATGATCCAGAGCCCACTGTAGTCAATGGGAGTCTTTTTCCATTGACTTCATCGGGGTTTGGATCAGGCCTTTACTTCCTAAAATGAATAAACTCCCAGAAAAATCTGCTATAAACAAGTGGCATCCTTTCCTCAGCTCTTAGAAGATACTGAAGACAATACACTCATTCTTTGCCCCATATGGCTGTATGTGTGGTTCACTGCTCATGGGGAGTGCCCAGGATATCTTAAAAGCAAAGAAAACCCTTAAGAGTCTAAGCTTATGTGCTGGTCACATTCAGAACACTTGATCTAGAAAGTAGGGATTTATGTTCATAAAATAAATTGGTAAATTATGAAAAAAAATGCAGATATATTTCTGAGTATTTCTTAGTTCCCAAGAGAAAGGGTAGTGTTTAAGTGTAAAACTCCCAGAACACAAGTATATGAATTCTTGACATTCAGAAATAAAAAGCAGTGATATTGAGGCTTCACTTTCTGTCACAACAGTAATGAAAAATAATAGTAGCAACACAAATTCATCAATTTGTTCATGTTTCTATTTAGTTGTTGTAGGGGATTTTTTATTTTCCTGAATAAGTATAAAGAATTTTCCCAAACTGAAAGAGCAAACAAAAAGAAATTAAATTCTCCCCTACCTCTTGAACCCACGTACTTTCCAAATAAAAAATTCTATTTAAGTCATATAAATGCTAGAAATCCTGAATACCGGAGAGCACTGGCTGAGCAATGGCTTCAGGGCTGTTGGCTTCATAGTCTTGATTAGTTACATTGTACATCTGCAGGACTGTCTCTGTGCCTGAGATAGTTGCTCAAAGTTTCTTTTACAGATAGGATTTTTGTAACAGAAATCTTATTGCTCTAATGCAGTTGTTTAAAGATGATCTGATGAATTATGACCCAATTCTATCTCTATACTCATTATGAAAGGGATAATACTCATTATGAAAGGAATAAATATGACAACTCAAAAATACGTGTGTATATGTGAGCACTTAATTTGCTTCTGCCTTCCTCCTTGGTTGGTATAAACTGAACCTTAAAATATTGTGATGAGACAAAAAAAAAAATAAATAAAAATCTAGAGGTTTGAGAGTGAAATGGCTGAGACAGTCTTCGGACTTCCAGAAATCCTTATTGTAACAGAGGAGTTTGCCACTGCCAACTGTAATCTTCACAGCTCTTAAAAAAGAGATTTACAAAGGGAAGGAAGAAAGAGCCTGAAAGATTTCTGCCAGATGTTCAGAGAGATTGTAAGTTCAGACACCCTTGATACATTCTTCTGTTTTTCCTCCTGCTCATATTTTCCATTTCTGGTCAACTGCCTGAAGTGATTGCTCTGTGGTACTTGTAGGAAATTCTGTCCAAAACTGACTTTTTTTTTTTAGCAGAATATTTTGTCCTCCCTCCCTAGGCATAATGGGATGCATAGAGAGGAACAAAGTTTTTGTTCTATCTCACACCACTGAAAAGAGTTATCTGTAATGGTTAGTTAGCATATTCTTTGTCAAAAAGAGTGGACAAATAGTATGGGAGAGGTTGTTGGTTCTTCTGAGGTAGTTACATTGTCTACAGTAATTCTGTAAAGGCAGAGCTCCCTAGTTGACCGAAACAGAACTTAAAAGGAAATGAACGGGCTTGAAAAATCTGTTTGGGAGATTTAATGATTCAGTAGAACTCCTCAAGAATTCTTGATTTTATATCTAACTCAAATTTCTTTTCCCATTAGAAATTGCACTCATTAATCTTGTTGGTTAACACAAATTTTATGGAAACTTTATGGTCAAACTATGTATTTTAATTGAAATCATTATTTCACCAAATAATTTGTTTTCTCATACAATGTTAAATGCCTTAGTAGGTGACTCTTGTCATAGTTCTTATCTGTCTTGATTGATGCAATCCTATTTGACACTATTTTTGCCATTTAAAATGTTGTATAGGTCAAAAACTCTCTTTGAACCTTGGAAAGGTGCACCATTACATTTTGAAACATTCTATTCCGTGAGTCACACTTGTATGAATGTAGTTTAGAATGTAATTAAACTGTAAATCGCTATATGTAAATTTTAAGCATGGTCTTGAGATTGACTTTGGGCTAATAGTTTTTGAAGGTTGCTCTTGTATAGTTTTTTTTATAAATGTTAAACTGGTCTTTTATTCTTTTATTTTATATAGTTTTATTTTGTTCTTATTGTTAGTTCTTAGACTTTATGCAAGAACACCAAGCCTGTTAAAAGATTGCATGATGTAATGAATCTCTTCCTAATTTGCAAGAGAATGTTGGTAATATGTCTCTTTATATTCTTGAAAAACATTGCCAAAATATTTTGGAATTGTTTTCCTTTAAACTCTGTAAATTATTCTGTCATTTATGTTATTAGATTTTAATTCAGTTAAGATGAGCTAACAAACTGTGAACGACACAGACCATAAAGCTTTCAAAAGCTTTGGCAAGAAAAGTCATGCTAGAAAAGTATGAATGGGGTTTTGGAAAATCAGTGTGAGCGAGTGATGTTATAAAAGAAAGGTTTTACTTAGCATTATGGATGATAAGTTACATCTTCAGCTTGAAAAAGAACCTGAATGTGTTGTACAGAGTGTGGTAATTCAAAGTGACCAAATTACAGGGATGTCAAGAAATGTCCTTTTCAGTTGTCTGCCTAAAACAAATCCCCTATTTTCTTTTGCTCTCTCTTATTTTTTTTTATTTTATGGACACAAATATGAAATGCAAGAATTCATTCAAATATGCCACTGTGGTGTGGCAAATTGCATATTGTTCCATTTCAGACAAAGTATTCTGCAGAAAATTTAAGTTATCTCTCAAACTTTTTGTTATTTACAGACCACATTAGAGTCGCTGCAGTCTTATTTTGTATTGTAGAATATTTAAAGTGATGTAGCGATGTAGCTATTTATGGAACTATCACTGTTTCAAATATATCAGGAATATCTTATTGCTAGTTTCTCATTTCAAAACAATAAGTGCATTAGCTGAGCATAGACGTGAGATGGTTAAGCATTAGAAAACCATGCTGATGGACAAGCTGGCATAGAGACTGAATATCTATATAGGTTTGTTGTCTCATTTATTAAATTTTATTCAGGATAGTAAGTCAAAAGCACACAGGAAAATAACTCCTCTCATATGCAAAATGACAATAAATGAATGTTGATAGGAAAACTAATTAATTAAGTAGCGATTACACACAGGGATATTAAATGAAGCATGATTGTTGGCAAACTGTTTTGATCTATTATATTGCATATAATGTTTGAAATAAGGGTATAAAACAATCCAATAATGTGTAGAAACATCTTTTATAAGTATTAGAGATTGTTAATGTTGATTTTTTTATAGAAGCCACGCATGTTAGAAGAGAAACCATATCAAGACCTCTTAATCTGACAGTTTATAGTCAGAAAGCAGAAAAACCATTTTGATTCACAGTTGATAGTCTCAAATAGATTTATGTCCTTGGAAATTAGTTACATTGCTCAGAGTTGGTTTATTCCAAAGTACTAGTATGTAGGGAATCCTGTGTCTTGAGAACTTGAAAAAAAGTCCCAGTTGCCATACTCACCTATGCAAGGAAGAATATACTTTTCCTCAGCTGGGCTGTGGAAAATGTGCTGCCCACAGACGCAGACAGAGGCATACAGACACTCAGACACCCAGACACCCTCTTCGCACATAGTTGATACATTTGCTATTCACTGTTTTCATGTCTCAGTTTCAGTATTTCTCTAATTTTATTTTTCAGAAAAGTTTGTGAAAGAAGATATTTCATGAATTATTAGAACAGCAAATAGAGATATGATTTTGATACATGTAAGAATAAGATTTAAGAATAGCTTCAGTTTCTATAGTAAAGCAAAAAACACAGCTGTTTGGTGAGAGTCTAAGACAGTCTGCAGATGTTGTTTGTTCTGCCTTGAAACCTGCTTTTTTCATATGAGAACTACCGTGGATCAACCACCACCTCGTAAGTTTGATAGACACACAGTTTCATTATGCATAAAAACTGCATCCTTTGTGTGGCTACAGTGGGACTTTGCTATTAATTGTCCAACTATTGAAACTCTCACAATGAAATATCTTAATTTTACTTTCTTCCATATCCTTAATAAATGGTTATCACTAATAAACTGTGTAGCTGAAGTTCAGTATTGTTGTCAACTCTTACAAACTGCCAAATGAAGTTGACAATTATAAATGTCATGTGAATATGGTGTCGAAGAAGAAAATTGCTGCAATTATTAATTTAAATTTCAAATTGTCTTTTGTCAGTATTCAACTACCTCTTTCTCCCAGATTAACACTGAAAGTGTACTGTTAGTATTTTTAATAGAGGATAACCTGCCTATATATTATGTAGGGTATATTAGTTTGGAAACAAAGATGACAAAAGGTAGCTGGGTTTAGGAGGACAGACTAGAATGTTTTCATTTGGTTCTGTATAGCATGAAAATTCTAAACCCCAAGTTTCTCAGGACCAGAAAAGAGAGAGGCTTTACATAATTTAATTTATTTTGAATCCATTTCTACATACCACACATCGAAAATACAGAATATAATTTTTTAAGGAGACCTGACAGGTGAGATATCAAACTTATCTTTTTCTTTATGTCTTTCATAACCTTACTGGATAAAAAGGAGGCAAAAGTTTCAAAACTGTTCCTTTATTTTGTCAGGAATTCATCTGTTTGTGTATGTTTTTTTTAAATTTCCTTTGTGAAGTTTATGGCACTCTCTCTTCCAGACTTCTCATTTATTAATTTAGGACTGACCTAGAGGAAAAATATCAAGATGGATCTGATTTTGCATATTAATTGTCAGAGCACTAACATATAAACATAGGTGTTTCTATTGTTTTAGGAGATAAATTGCATCCTTTTGGCCCGTGGAAATATTGCAAGTATTGTATGCTTTCATAACACCAGATGGTTTCTAATTACTAAGGCTATTGCCTTGAAGATTGTTTTTAGTCACTGAAAAACTCACATTCTATTTGCATTTAAATGGCTCTCAGATGTACGCAATAGCTTCACATTACACTTTCAGTAGGGTCAGAACTGTACACTCAATTCTATACAGTACCTTCAGTGAAGTAGCTATTAGTCTGCTGCCTGTCCATTAAATGAACACACTGTGGCTCCAGTGTACAGTCTAGTTACCTTTTACTTCATTCTTCAGAACAGGGCTTTGCCCCCTTCCCAATAAACCTCTGTCTTTAACATGACAACCTCTGACATCTCTTTCATCATAATTTTCCCAGGGCTAATACACTCTTCTGTAATGAAGTACATCTGAGTACCTAAAAATCTACTTAGAACAATGAAAAAACCCCCAACATTTGTTTAGGTAAAGCTTTCATCATAGCACTGACAATACAAAATCATTATTGCTTTTCATCTAAAGTTGACTGACCTTTGGTTCAAAAATAAATTCTATTCAATGCAGATTAACTTCATAGAATAGACTGCACAAATTGTACTTTAGTTTAGAGGTGTTTGCGTTGCTGTGTTGTGAAAGCAAAAAGTTGTTTGGAGAATATAACTAAAAATAGGTGTTTAAAAGTTTAGATAACAACTCTGTTCTCCTCAAACTTGTACACTGCTGATCACTGGCATATGGAAAATTTTATTTTGGCTGTTGTTTCAAGGCTTCTGGTCTGAATTTGACTCTTCTAAGATTAGAGATAATTGTTTTCTGATTTCTATAATTTAATGAAGCTAATACTGTGTCCATTTAGTGGTTACATGGCTCTATCTCCATTATATTCATTCAGTGGAAATCATTAAAATGTTTCTATATATAGCAGTTTCATTTATCTACAAGTTTACAATAAGCGCTTTTGTTAAGTATGTAATTTTCATCACTAGAATTCACAGAGATGAAAAAAACATCTTACAGTTCCATTATCCCAGCTAATGGCACGTACTATTAATTTCTGAAAACTCTTTCTTTCTACTTTCTGTTTTAGTCACAGAGCAATGCATCTGTCTGTATTCCTATAGGTGGTTTGCATGTTGTTGTTGTTGAATAACAGTACTATCAGCAAACTGCAGTGTCATAGCATCGTCTCAAACATAATGGCAAGACATATTATGGACAGATTTTGTGAAGATATTCTGATGTTAAAGGAATTGCAAGATGGACATTTAGTTACTTGCTTTGTATTTGTTCTTCTATATACTTTTTTTTTAGTTTAGACTTTTAGCCCACAGAATAGAGAGCTTTGCTGGGTCATACTCTCAGTCTTCCAGAAGTCAGTGTTAAAAGATTCACTAGGCTCAGATTTTATCCCAGGAATTTACATTCTCTGTAGATCAAGGTAAAATTTAGTAATAGCTCTTCTTTACTGCTCTGTTTGCTTTGAGGGTAGGGGTTTGATATGGATGCAGACAGCTGGGATGGAACTGTTTTTATTAGTGAATGAGAATGAATCATACTCTATGAGAATGAATCATATTCTGGATCAGAAAAAAACAGCTACTGGAATTTCCACCACCCGCACCTTTAAAAGAAATGCACACTTTGCAGAGGCACATTATTACTGTATGATTGGTGGTCACAGTCCTACAGCTGACAGTTCACACAACAAAGTATAAGGCCTAATAACAGTCAGCAGTGATGGGAATTTTAGCTCTAATGTCAATGTGACTCTGGGATGAAATACTCGTTCTACGTATAGTTTATCTGTATCTGGTTTTGCTTGGTTCCCCTTGCAGCCAGCCGGAAAGCATAGGCCTCTCTAGAGAAAGACTCATTCTATCCAAAAGCAAGGGTGAAGTATGTGGAAGGCGATTCACCTGAACGAGTTCCTTCCATCCACTTGGAGGGGAATGAAAAACATGACTTGTACAGGCAAGTAAAAAAACCAGATCTCTAACAAACGTACACAGGATCTTCAAAATATCGTGTTGAAAATCTTGACATGTCTAAATATAACAGTCAAAAATAAGTTTAAATTTAGTTTTAAGACCAAGAGTCAAATTTTGCTCAGATTTCCCAGCTCAGCAGGACAGAACAATGAAAATAGTTTTTGTTGTTAAGTCTTGGCTCCTATATAAGGTGCTTCCTACAGTGCAGGCTGTTTTCTCTTCCCGCAGCATTTTTAAAACCATCTGTATAAACAGGAGCTGTTAAGGGCAAAACTCCACTGGTGTCTACCAGCCAAACTGGGCAGGCATATGCTCTATAATGCTGGAGGGATATAAAAGCAGGCATTATCCCTCCCTGCTGTCTTGAAGCAAATAGACCTACGAATCTATATAAAAACACTGTTTACCCAAGACATTGATGTGACTTGCTTGGTTCTAATAAACAAATAATTTTTGTATCAGTATTGTGACAATTGTCTTTAGGGAGATACACTTCTGTAGCAATCTTGCAGTAGAAAATATTTGAAATTGATCCTGACTAAACACTGCCTCTAGTTTCCAGTGCTGTTGCAAAGACTGCTGCCTAGAGAAAGGAAAAGACATTCTCATAAGTACTAGATATGTTATGGTGAGCAAAAAGAGTAAAGGAAATCTACTGTAGACCCCATATCCATGTCCTGCATCAGGAAAATACCTCTGTTCAGCAACAGAAATTCAACATATGCCTTTCATCTGCAGACACCCTTGGCAGCGTTTGGTGTGGTTAAGATGTATTCAGATGAGTGGAGCAGCTCATCTCTTGGGAACTCAGAGCAAAGAAGAGTATTCACTGGAGTTGTTCTGCTGAAAAAGAACCAAAATTAAACAATCCTTTCCACACAACAGACTTGCGTCCTGCTGAGGAACATTTTAATTTTCACTCCACCTAAAGGCAATAGCGAAGAAGTATGTGGAGGCTGATTCATCTGAACTATTTCCTCCCACCCACTTGGAGGAGAATTTAAAAGATGACTAATACAGGCAAGTCAAATAATCAAATTGCTAATAAGTCTTCTAAATGGTCACATCAGACCAATCAGAAGTTACATGAATTCAGCAGTCCTAAGACAACATGCCAGTTAGGCATGAACACTTCAGATTTTGAAAACTGTAAAGGGTATCTGGAACCCACCTCCACGCACTCCAAAAACTTCTGAAAAATCTTTACCAAAACTAAGTGCTAAATTACTTAAATCTGAGTTATGTGGACAAGAACAGAAATTTCCCATTTTTTGGGGGGGAAGGGGGGGGGGGTTGTTAGTTGATCTTTCGTTGTTTTTTGTTTATTCGATTAGTTTACTTTCCTAGATGGTTAGTTCATTCTACACTATCTGTGCCATTAACTTACTGTTTATAAATTTTGGAGAGTTTTGCCAGTTAACTGGTCAGTATCAGCAACACACTGAATGGTAAAAGAACCTCCAAGGAATTTTTAGCTTAATAATAATTATATTAAGCCTAGGAATAAAAAAGGTAATTTTACACTTAAAGGTTAAAAGAAATCACAAATTGATGGAAGCAAATGGTTATCTCTTTAATTACAACCTTTATTAATGAGAGGCAAAATGAAAGCTAAGGATCATATCTTCCTCACTATGTTCTACAAATCTACCTTTATATAGATTTCTCTCTCACAGAAAAAAATCTTACACAATGTTTTTGTAGATTTTTATGAAATGGACCACTGTATGCCAAATATTTTTGATGTGTCGAATGTTTTTGAAATAATATATCTCTAACTAGCACAGATTTATAGATATCTAAGTTATTTTTTGTTAAGATTTTGCCTCTTATGCCCAGCAGAAATTGTAAGGATCTGAAAATTCTGAGAAACAAACTGGATAGAGAGCTGTTTGACTTGCAGTTTAAAAACAGTGAAAAGAGAATCCTTGGCAGTACTTGGCACTGATATTAAATTAAATCAAGGAAATGCAGTATCTCAATACTGAATATGAGTATGGAAGAAGTGGTACAATCACTACAAAAATTCTCAAACTGGACTAAATTTAAGATGTTTGAAAAAGTTTTTGGCTAGGCTCATGTTTTTGTCAATGCACACAGAAGGGACCTTGAAAATATAGAATCAAGATCATCTCCATGTAAAAAGAATGAAATGCAACAAATTTTGTGATTCTCTGGGCAAAGTGGATAAACAGAGAAAGCTATTTCCTGTATAGGGGAGAACTTTGAATGACGTGAATTACAATTAAGGAGGAAAAAAATATTTCCTTGGTATAAGACTGTAGCCATGTGTGAATTAACTGCTTACTGTGGCAGTGGCCCTGACACCTGGGTCACAGTGCAAAGCAGCTACTGCTGTGGGTTGAGAGCTGCAGCAGTAAGTCTTGGCTCTGTATACTTCTGAGCAGCAAACTTGGATCTACAGTGCTTTTACTATTCTCTTCCTTAGACCTTTTCATGCTCAGCCTTTCACTTTTGGGGCAGGAAAATTCCATTCTGATTTTACAATCTTCATTGCAACCTTCTTTCCTAGAAAGAGGCAGGGTTAAATTGTGAGAACAACCACAGAACTTCTGTATACCTAGATCCATAAAGCATTTGAAAAAATTACTATATAGCCATTGTTCTGCCATGTCTGCTCTCTATAAATTAGGTATTTTGTTTTAAATGTATTTTCCTGGTATGATACTCTTCTACATTTCTTTGCTAATAAATGGCTGTCATTCTATAAGCCTTTAACCTCAAAGAGTCTGGCGTATATATATGAAGTAGCTACTAGAAATATCTTGCTATTTTAAATCAAACTGGTAAAGCAGTGCTATCAGTGGAATCTATTAATTTCAATTTTATTATGTCAGGCTGCCTGAACTTGTTTTTGTCTTTATCACTTATTTATCAGTCAATCCTTTCTAAATATTGGCAATTTCAGTTAACCAGTGGAGCTGGTTTTTCCTACTATGAAGAAAGAACTATGTCTCTATATGAAGTATAAAAGGGTATTGCTGGTGTGTCAATTAACCGACAAGCAGAACACAGTCTAATCCGTTTATTCATTCAAGTACCATTGACTTCTGGACTTGTTTTCCATCAGAAACAATTGCTACTGTCTTATATAATTGAAATAATAAATCTTTTTGCTTTATAGTATTGTTTAGTAAATCCAAAGCCTCTTTCAAAGCTGAAGGATGATTTCACTTGCTTTAAGGTATCGCTACCCAGCAGAAATTAATATGTATGTGTGTGCATACATATTTAAGCTAGCCTGGTTACAGAATTTCTCCATTGCCTTTGTCATAGTTACTGCTTTAGTGAGGTACATGTCTGGGTATTGGCCTGGAGAAAAATACAAGAAAATCTTTTGTATATCTGGTAACTGTGAACTTAAGGAAAATTCTCTCAGTATGGTTTTTAAAAGCTTATTGAACACAATGAACATTCACCTGAATTCAGTAAATTGTATCCCTGTAATACTGAAATTTAAAAATCATCCACAGTGATCAGGTAAAGAAACAGGTTTAGATCTGAAACATCATGAGCAAACTTTTTGTCATATAAAGGAGCAGCTCCTGAAAGGAGTCTATACAACTGAATTGACACAAACACAGAAGCTAGGTAATGTTAATAGAATTCCGGGCAGGTTGGTTTCCTTTAAGGTTAGCTCCTTGTTTTCCTTTTGATATGGTGTGATCATTTACAGTAATAAAAATCTAAAAGGAGTGAATAGAGTATGGTCACTGACATTACTGATGGCAGGATTAAAGATGAGACATTTGTGCATCAATATATCTCCCTATTTAATTGTTAATTGTTTAAGCTATTCTCTCTATGACTGACTATTCATGAATATGGAACTATAGCATGAAATACTGCGCTGTGTTATTAAAAAACATTTTATTATTTGTCCTGTTATGCCTCCTACTAAGGATATTAAGTTAGCCCTTACCATCGAAAAGAAACAATTTTATTAGTGGTGGAACTTCCAAGGATATTACAGGTCTCCCTGGAATTCTGTCAAGGAAATATCAATTAGATCAATATTGTAGGAGTTGAAAACTATGAAAATAAATCAAAGCAGGACAAAGCACATTTGGCACAAGAAAAAAAAAACAAAACTGAAGTTCCAAGAACAGTTCTCTTTTTATGTGTAAATTTACAGTTTAGATTCAGCAGGGTAAATGCAGGGTATGTGTAAGGCAGACGAAATTAGATAAATTTATATGCATCTGGATTCTCACAAACCTCCTAACACTACTCCCAGATGAGTAAGTTCAAGTGCTGCATGTGCATCTAATGCTACCACCATCAGCCTAATTTATCAATTTACATCCACACTTTCAAACCTGTTTAATTAAACAATAGACAAACCAAAGCAAATATTATAAAGGCAATCAAAGTGACCAGTTCAGACTAAAGAAACTATGGATTCTGTGAGATGATCTTGCTAATTGTTTCTGAAAATTTTGATAGCAGTTTGGTGCTAAATTGATCGAAACAGATAGTTAACATTATTGACCAATGTTCAGCATAGGTGTGGGCAAGTAATTGGGCCAGAAGTCACTATTCCTCTAGGTGACTAAAATATAGTTTATCGTAGGTGTGAAATGCACCAGGACACTGAATCAAAACTTGTGATAATTTATAAATTGCATATTTTTAATGAAATCTGAAGTGTCTTTGAAAAATAAATTACCATAATAAGTGTTCTTTCATACTAGTGAAGATAAAAAGAGTCTAGTTTGTGTTCTAGATGGATCAGCAAAAGGTTGTTTCTCACCAAAAGGTCAAATATTAATACACAATATTTAAAAGATTTCAGCTACTTGTTCTCTGCCAAGAAACACTTTTGTCTGTTTTCTTGAACTACTCAGGATGAGAAAGAACATTTCACAATTATTAAAAGTACTAAGATAACATCTAGCAGAAGGGAAACAAGACAATTAATGATAATAGTAGAAATAAATTTCCTAAATCATAATCTTGATCATCCAATGACTTAAAAATGCATTTTATATAAAGAGTGTATAATGTTCAATTTTAAAATGAGAAAGCTGTGATAAAGATCCACTCCTTTGGGATTCAATATTGACCTTGTCAAAGGCAGTTGTCATGTTGATTGGGTGGACTGTTATTCATGTGCCATGGCCCAGTACCTAAGCATTTACAGGGTCAAGACCTATGTTACAACTAACCTCATTGTAGCATCATATGTCAAGCAAAAAATGAAAAAGTGCTATTTGGATTTTTCTGTACACTTTTGTTAAAAAGTCTTTGTCACAGAATCTCTTCTAAAGAGATACAGATAAATATAGATAGGCATGATGACATTTTCATACCACCTCTCAGGTTGCAAGAAGTGTGACAATTCTATATAGGACATAATTGTTCCACATAAGATTGGACAGTATTAGTGGAAAGAATCTGTCACCCTACATGTGTTTTAGATAGGAAGTGCTACTCCTATCATCTTGTGGGCCAGAGAACTGAGCTTGCATTTGCTGGCACAGGGTTTGTTGAAAATCTGTTGTTGCCTTATCTTTCAAGAACAGCTGGCTGGTAGAAGTTGCATATCAAATTTATTGAGCCCATTTATATTTCAAAACATGTTTATATCTGTCAGTGAACAGTTTTATAACATTCCTCTTATATTTTACATCAACAGTACTAACTACAATTTATGTTGTCCATTTGCTATTAAAAGTAACAGATGGTACACTAAGCTGTTTTTTCTTCAACATAAAACATCCACTCATTAAAATGCATTTCTGTTCTAAAAAGTTGTTTTCATAAACCATACTTTTTGAATTCCACATTATAATTTCTTCATGAGTCTTGGATGAAATAAACTCTCCTTAATAATTTATATATTGGATTTTACCACTACTTGAAAGTTTGGGTAGTGTGTAAGAATAGAGCTGGATTTAATGGTACCAGAATCCACAAAGGAAAAAAAGGATGTGGAATGAGGATTTTTGTCCCAGTTTTGTTCATGTCATGCAGTCAGGCACAGATTCTAGCTCAGTCTCCAGAACTGTACTAGCCTTACCAAAAAAAAGCGCACCAAAATAAGAATATGCCAAACAGAATATTACTAAATTTCCTATTAGGCCAGCTAGCTAATCTTTAGAAGTATTTTTGACAACTTAATGGAGTCCACACCAGCCAACAGTTGGAATTGCTGTCACACGCCTGTCACTCCTCAGAATGTATCACGGGCTGCTGGTGTTTTTTTAGGAGCAGATCACGTGTCTGGCTAATCTGGCAGATGAAGTTTCCTTGTGCCGAGATAATACAGATTAACTGTGGTCTCTCATTGATACCTGTGTCAGGGCTATTTTCTAAGAGTTCTGTTTTGATTGGGCAGCTTGGATTAATCTCTGCATGTAAAGTAACAAGAGTTGCTGAGAGGTGCTGTCTTACAGCTTTTTCTGCTTTGCTAACTTTTTGTCTAATAACATGGTGCTATAGAGGCATCTCACATAAAGTTAGCTGAATGGCTTACATTCTAGAAAAACTTTAATCTTATGGATAGCTGTAATATAAATAGAATAAAATTTGCTGCATCTTGATTAGAAAATCAGTCAATAAATACATGACAGTATATAAACAGTGAGAGCATAGAAATTCAATAGACAATGGACACCTTATCTTTGTAAGAATTTATCTCTCTGTTTTGCTCCACCTGAGAAAGAAGTGTGCTGAGGGAAGACTTTTTTATTGATACTTGTAGTTTTATTTGTACCCTGACAAACCAGTAGTAAGAAATTCTTTACTTTTCTGTGTTGGGATGCAACAGTGCAGAATTTTTCCTAGTTAGTTATTCTGTTTAAAGATGTAAGGAGAGGTGCAGCCTATCTTTAAAATAACTAACATACACGTTCTCCCAAATAAAAGCATAAGAGAGAGGGATAAAAAGAATCCTCTAAGTACAACTCAGGAAACACTGAAAAAGTCTTGCAGCATTTGGTGTTTTACAAAGGATAACAGAGACACCTAATGGCAAAGAAACAAAACTTGTTTAACCACAATTACGAACAAAATATTCTTTTCAGGGAAATTCGAGGAAACATGAGATATGCACCAAAGGAAACCTGCTTTTTGATATCCTAATCTGGATGTAATATAAATGGATGCAGAAAGGATACAAACTGACGTACTGGAAAATAGCTGGTGATAGTTGTTAACTGATTGTTCCTTTGATTCAAAGTTCTTACCTCCGCGCAACTAATTCTAATCTTCAAATTATTTTCTTGTCTTCTGCACAAATATGACTGCAATAGTGCTTGGTTAGTGCTGAGAGAAATAGGTTTTTTGTTTATTTCAAAAGACCAATCAATCAAAATATAGTGCTTTATCACAACTTCAACTTCATTGACTAGGATTTCTCATACAAGCCCAGATAGTTACAAGATGTGAAGGAACTTGTTCAGAGGATTTTTTTAATAAAAGAAATGTAAATGGTTGAAAAGGAACCACCCATTTCCTTTGTCTTCTTTCTAAGACTGTCATGCAAATGGAAATCAATTGAAAATTGAAAATCAGGTTTCACCTGTTCATTAGAAGACAGATATCAAATTCAAATAAGCACATCAGATTCATATATAACCCAGTTATAGACAGTACCTGAAAAAAACCACAGCTACAATAGCTGCCTTGCTAAGCAAATGTTTCTCTTCTGGGATCAATAGAAAGAATACCAAAATCACAGCGTCACAACTGAGGTGAAATATTGACATAATGTAGTTCCTGGGTGTAATACAGAGAATGGAAATAAGCAAATACTAATAGTCCACAATCCCATGGAGTTAAAGATTTGCATTAAACACACTGAACATTCCCATTATAGAAGAAAGGAGTGAATGGGCAGTCTTTAGCATGTTTAAGTTATTGGCTTGCACAAGAGAAGAAAAATACATGGTGGGCTGCTGCTACTTCTTCACCACTCTTACAATGTCCCCTCCTTACAATGACCTTTAAGTCTACAGTTTGCCAAGATAAATTGTATATTTAATTTATAGAAAGTGGTATCAAGTACTATGGTGTTTATCACATGGAAACACTTGAGTCAAGTGGCAAGGAGTGATTCAAATAAAAATTTGAACAGGGAGCCTTGCATGCACAGGTTGTAAAAATTGTTCGGTTTCAGACTCACTGATCTGTATGAAGTAAACCCAGAGGTGTCCATTGACCTAATCCCAGCCTCATGCCTACCTTTAATCACAGCCATGCAACCCCTGCCAGACCAACACAAATCTGGCTGGCCCTGTGGATACTTGCGTTAAATATATACTAGTGCCCATCCTACAAAACGCTATAGCTTTAAATTATCAAATGTCTGGAAAAAAAGAGATCTGAAAACGAAAGCCTCTTCCTGATATAGAACATTTTATGTTGTGTAAGTTTGGGTTGGCTCCCAGCCAAGCCCTCAGCAGCCCGGGACAGCCTTCCCCCCCACAGCCGAAAAAAAAACGGAGAAAGGAGAAAAAGGTAGCAGGGAAAAATTGCAGCAAATATATATTTATATATATAGATATAGAATTATATACAATGAAACACTATGTACATATGAGTAGGGACCCCAGGGAACCCCCAACCAACCCCAAGGGGAAAAGGGGAAAGGGAAGGGGAAAAGGGACAAAAGGGGTAAAACACAACAAATATACACAATCGAAACTCAGGGGATAGCTTAACAAAATAACTAATACAATGAAAGTCTCAGCACTTCCCTTGCGAACAGCAAATCCCTTCCCTCTGACACGACTCGGACAGAGCCCTCGGCTCAGGCCTTCAGCTCACAGAGATAAGCGAGGCCTAAACACTGAGAGCTGCTGTCACAGAGCTGTGAGCGGGAGGAAAGCTGAAGCCCAAGAGAGAGAACCTCCTCCCCGTCACCTATCTTTTATACACCTGATTACGTGAGGGAATAGGATGGAATACTTCCTTAGTTTTTGACCCCAGTTGTTAAGGAAGGCCTAAAGAACAACAAACCTCACCAAAGCCTAAAATTTAAACTACCACACATGTGAAAAGATTGTTCTAGACTGGACTTATTGTATCTTGCCATGAAACTAAAACAAGCGGTTTGATATGTTTTGAGAGGAAGATAAAATAGGTGGATTGACCTGTTTTATCTGGTGGATCTTCTAGAAAATGGCTTTTGCATCTCTATTGCTTAGAAGTGCATACATACAAAACCTTAAACACAATAAAGGATATCCATGTTCAAAGACCCACAGGACAGGCGAAGGAGTCTGAACAAGTCTTATACATGACATATATGTCCTATATACAAATATTTCCATTAGTTTTACTTTGTTCTAGATCTGTGAGCTGGATGAAAGATTGTTTTATACACAGGTGTTCAAAAAAATTTCAAGTTTTATCAAAAAATGATTTCATGTTTTGTCGTGCATGTTCAGTTATATTTTTGGTCCTTATTTTCTGTATTCTCAAAACTAAATTCAGTAGATAGTAGCTGATGTGATGGACCACAGTAATTTCTAAATGATTCTTGAATATTATGAATAGTACATTAAATTTTCCTTACCAGCTGAAACAAAACAGACATGCATATTTATGGGGGGTATGATGAGGGAGGAAGACCTGAGGACAACTGACAAACGTTAGCAAACAGTATGACCAACCTTGAAAATCTTAGCTGGCAGTTCCAGAATTCTCCCTCTCAACTTAATTGACTCTAAAGACTACATACTGCATGGAGACTTGAAAGCTAATATTCTGAGACAATTTCAGACCTCTGCAATAAGAAGCAACAGAGCAGAACATGTGAAAGCTTCCCAGACTGAAAACTATTGGCATATATACAAAACAAATATGGTGACAGTGTTTAATGCCATCAGAGATTAAATTATATCATAAATATTGAAATGAAGGACAATCAATTTTTTAGAATTAGTTTTAATTAGAATTAGGAGATTTTTAGAAGTATGATCTTTCTTAAGCTGTTGTAGTCAATACCTGAATTATTACCTTGCTAAATAAATAAGCTGTTTTCCAGTTCCTCCTTGTCCTGATGTAGAAGGTAACAAGATGAAACCTCTCTCAGCCTTAAATTCTGTAATTTTAGCCACCATGGAGGCTGACATAATCTTTGTAAATAAAATTTGGAGAGCTTATCTGGTGACAAAGAGGGTTTAAGGAAAATACAAGCATTCGCATTCTACCATCAGGTAAAGAAAAGGATGTTGTTTCTTCCCCACCATTATAAATTATTCATGAAGCATTTTTTAAATGTACCTGATACATATGGGAGTAGTCCTGGCATCTCACTGGACTCATTACCAGGCATCCCATTACCATGACTTATAGTTCTGTACAACCTTGTCCCTGATCCTTTGTTGGAACTTCCAATTTCAGCCCATTTTGTGTCTGATTTGGTGTCAGTACTGGAAGAGAGAATGAAGACAAAACTGAGGAAAATACCCAAACTCAAAAAGAGGTAAATGACGAGGAGCAAAGTCAAAACCCTGAACTTTGAAAAACCAGGCTTCCAGCTGTTTAAGGTGTTGGTGAATGAGATTCTCTGTGAAGTTGTTAAAGGACAGAGAGGCTGGACAGAGCTGGCACCTCCTTAAGGCCGCTCTTCTTAGACCATGAGAGCTCTGCATCCTGGTGTGTAGGAAATTGATGATGGCAGGCCTGAAGCTGGCATGCCTGAGCAAGGATCTGTTCCTCAAACTGAGTGGCAAGAAAGAAATGCACACCTAGTGGAAGCATAAACGGGTGACCTGGGGAGAGTACAGGGATATGTATTGAACGTGTAAGGATGGGGCCAGGAATGCCAAAGCAAAGCTGGAACAGGATTTGGTGAGTGACATGAAGAAAAACAAGAAGAGATTCTATAATTACATGGGACAAAAAAGAAGGCCAAGGAGAATGTACCGCTCAGATAAACAAGAAGGGTGAACTGGTGGCAACTGATACGGAGAAGGGTGAGGCACTCAGTGAGTCCTTTGCCTCGCTCTTCACTGGCAGTCAGGCTTTCCACTTCTCTCAAGTCCCTGAATCTCTAGGTGGGTGTTGGGTGAGTGAAATCCCTACCACTATAAGTGAATAGCCACTCTGCATTATATTTGAAAAGTCATGGTGGTCAGGTGAAGTCCCCAGTGACTGGAAAATGGGAAACATTGCTCCTATTTTAAAAAAAGGGGAGAAAGGAAGATCTGAGGAACTACAGAAGAGTGAACTTCACCACCTGGGTGATGGCAATCCCAGATATGAGTACAGAGTAAGAGAAGAAGTCACTGAAAGCAGCCCTGCAGAGAGGGAGGTGATTCTGACACTCTACTCATCCGTTGTGAGACTCCACCTGAACTACTGCAGCTATCTCTGGGTCCCCAGCACAAGAAAGACATGGATCTGTTAAAGTGGATCCAGAGGAGGGCCATAAAGATGGTCAGAGGGCTGGAGCACCTCTCCTATAAAGATAGGCTAAGAGATCTGGGGTTGTTCAGCCTGGAGAAGAGAAGGCTCAGGGGAGACCTCACTGCAGTCTCTCAGTACCTCAAAGGGGCTTATAAAAAGGAGGCAGAGAGACTTTTTATACAGGAAGATTGTGATAGAACAAGAGGCAATGGTATTAAACTGATAATATGTTTAGATGAAATATTAGGAATAAATTCTTTACTCAGAGAATGCTGAAGCACTGGAAATGGTTGCCTAAAGATGTGGATGCCTTGTCCCTGGAAGTGTTCAGAGCCAAGCTGGATGGGGGACCTGACCAACTTGATCTAGTAAATGGCATCCCTGCCCATGGCAGGATGATTGGAACAAGATGATTTTTAAGGTCTTTCCAACCAAACCATTCAATGATTCTATAATTAATTCTATAAGTGTAGCTTATTTTCAGATACGTGTCAGATACTGTCCAAAAGGAAAAGATTGAATGGTAAAAAAGGAAAACATTTTTCTGTGAGTCCTTGCATTGCTTTAACAAGTATGTTGCAATATATTGCTGAATTGGATGAATCTTGATCAACCACAGGCTTCAAATACCTTTGAAGTCAGCTCTGCTTTGAATAGGAAGTTGGAGTATATGACTTTCAAAGACATTTTCTGACCTATATTTTTTTCTTCTGTGATACGAAATCTAAGAAAATTAAGTGGAAGATATTACTTTAGTTACCAAAATAGATTCTAGAACTTAGTGGAAGATGGTTATGCTAGGAGGACAATAAATCAGCAGTAGGAATTTGATGCAGACAGTCCATGTGGCCTTGCATATGTCACCTTGCAAATGTCACCTTGCAAATCTTGATTTCAGTTTTTCTATATATATGGTAGAAATAGCAATCATCTCCTCTTCATAATGGTGACTGTCCAGCATTGTAATAGAAATACTTGAGAGACGATTAAATACCAGTCTATGAATAAGCAAGTGAAATAAACAAACTAGGTCCAAAATATGGTGGATCTCTCTGCCACTAGATCTCTCCAATGTTGCCTTTCTTAAGAGGAAAGGCAAGGCATGATCTAATGAATTTCACTTCCATGAAAGCAGTAACAAGACTGGGTTGACACTACAGAAAATGGAGCATTTCCAATTATTATTTGGCAGGCAAAATGGCTGTTCGGACAGTGTTCAATAAACTACAGCTCCTACCTGTACTTTACAAATGTGAATGGCTCTCTGCAAAGGGTATGATTTTGCAAAATCAGTCATCTCTACCCCACTAGTTCATGTGCTGTCAGAGTAACGGCCATGACATTCTCAATATTGTCAGCAATAATGCTCCATTGACAAAAAGAAAAGAATGAGGGTGCACACAGCCCCAGGTCTGATAAGATTTGCCTTTTTGCCCTTCATAACATGACATGTGATGTGTGCAGTTCTGCATGTTGCCCTTTATATGAACAAGTCCTTTGGGGGAGCTTACATAATCTTCTGCACGACCGGGTAGGCACCAGTAAAGCTCGCTTGCTTGTTTCTATATGTCAGTCAAACTAATCTGAAATTTGATTTAGATTAGCTCTGTCACTGAAATTATACTTTGCTATTGTAAAATCTAAAAAAAAACCCAAAGCAAAACCAACAAAACAAAAACAAAAACAAAAACAAAAAAAAAGCAAAACAAAACAAAAAACCAAAATCCCTCAAAACCCAAACAAAACAAAAAAAAACCACCAAAAAAACACTTCAAAAAGTTCAATCTTGATTCTACTATGACATTTCTTGTAGGAAGAGATACATACATAAGAAAGCAATTGCAATTTTCACAGTTCTTGTGTCTTCCTGCTTGACTTCATTTTAGTTGCCTATGGTGTTTTGGTAAACTTTCAGCATCTTAAACTCGAAGAAAAGGTAAAAATTTAGGCTGTTTTTGGTTTGTCTGATTTTTCAAATGTCTCAGCACTGAAAAGAGGAATGGTTTCTCCTTAATTTTTTTTAGTTTGGAAAGCATGGTGGGTTGAAATCTAAGCAGTTTAATGTTGTAGAGCCTCCTGTTAGAACTGAGCAGCTCTGATGTTTTTCCCAGGTCTTGTAGGTGACTTTGTCATCACGTCAGAATCTGGTACCATACTTTTTTTGGTGCTTTAGGCATCTAGGCAGAGCTCTAGCAGTAGGGGCCACACACCACCAGAGGGTGCCAATTACTTTCATAAGCAGAATCTCGGACATAAACTTGCATGTGTTATATTATTTACTGAGTGGAGGTGTTCAGAAGGTAGTTCTGGACATTATGCTGACCATCAAAAACCTCCGTGTGACACCTGGTATGAGCATAAAGCCATCTGAGCCAAAGCATGCAGCACACTGTCTTGTGATCAGAGGCAGTGTGGCAAATGCCTCTGGGCTCAGTTAAAGAGACACAATAAGGTCTATGATTTAAATGGCTGCATACAAAAGCTATTTTAAAGCTATGTTGTCCTACAGCAAGAAATCTGCAGGCAAACAGGTGAGGACAATGTGTGAGGATACAAGGATGTGTTAAGAGTACTCTCCTTGCAGAGCAGGCAGTGAACACAGAGTAGCCATGATATGCGGAAAGAGTTTGGTCATCTTTCTGTGTACTGACCTCTGCATGGGTGAAATTTAAGAGTGTGATAGCACAGAGCAATGCACTCGATAAGGATCTTCCCTTGCCCTTCCCTCTTTGCTAAAGCAGTTTCTTTTTCCCTTCTGCAGATACTCCCATTATAAACAGATTTCTTAACTCCAAAGAAGCCACTAGTAGGAAACACAGAGAAAGTAAGACAGGAATGGGGATAATTGTGTTGAAGAAACAATTTATGAATTATGAACATTTTAAAGTGATAGGAATCAGAATTCTGCAGTATTAAGGCAGTCTGTGTTTCAGAAATTTGGATTTTTGTTTGTTTTGTTTACAAAAGATGTACTCTGGGTTGAAAGAATCTGCAGTAGCTAAGCACAGTGAAAAATAGAGTGGGGCTACTTTTGTGTGTGTGTGTGTGTGTGTGTGTGGAGGTAGGGTAGGGATATGGTGGGTTGACCTTGGCTGGCTGCCAGACATCCACTCAGCTACTGTCTCTCTCTTCAACTACTCAACACTCAACAAGACCGGTAAAGACTAGGATGAAAAAGCTCATGGGTTGACATAAAGAACAGGGAGACTGCTTCCCGATTACTGTCATGGGTAAAACAAACTCACCTTGGGGAAGATTAATTTAATTTACTGACAGTTAAGAATAGAATAGGACAATGAGAAATGAAGACAAGAAATAAAACACTTTCCTCTCACCCTCCTTCCTCCCAACATCAACTTCACTCCTCTATGCTTTCACCCACACAGTGACACAAGGGAGTGGGCGTTATGGTCAGTCCATAACAGCTCCTTTCTTTTCTGCTCCTTCCTCCTCGTGCTATTCCCATGCCTCAGCATGGGTCCTTCCCACGTGCTGCAGCTTCCTTCCGGGTATGTACACCTGCTCCAGTGTGGTGTCCTCCACAGTGTAAATATCTTCTTCATCACATCCCGGAGCACCCTCTCTCCCTCCTTCTCCTCTCACCTTGGTAGTTGCAAGACTATTTCTGACACATTTTTCTCACTTCTCTCTCTCAGCTGCAGCATTATTTACCCTTTCTTAAATATATGTTCTCAAAGGCACCCCACTCGTGGCTGAGGGGTTCAGCTGTGCCCTGGAGTGGGTGGGTTGGAATAGACTGTGTTCCACACGTGAGGCCACCCCCAGCAGACATTCCCAGCCCTGCCAGTGCCTGGGCACCCATACCCAATACATGGGCTTAGGGAAAAATTACAGTATTTAAGATGAAGAGGACAAATGGAGAAAACACTGAAGGAGGAACGAGCATTTGTTGAGTTAACCAAGAGGCTGAGGTTTCCAAGTTGAAAGAGGGAGCTGCATGCTCCTGGTACAGCAGGGCACCAGGATGCACCTGCTGCATGATACCAGGCAGGTTGTGCTGCAGCCAGAGCTCTGGAAGAGTTTTCTAAAGGACAGAGGGCTGGCCAACAAATGAAAACACTTTATAGACAGCTCAATGAATAATAAACTTATTGTTTAATTTTTCTCTGAGGAATTGTTTTCCCAAAAGAAATATCAGAACCAGTTTAAGATGAAGATGGAACAAGAAAAAAGTGAAAATGAATTAAAATCAAAACTTTGCAATGTCCTTTGGCATCCTATTCTTGCAGTAATTTACTAGTTAGCTTTACGATTTCACCATGAGATACTTTTGTGTTTTACCTGAATGCACATAAATTAATTTATGTGCCCACTCACATCCCATGCCAAGCCACTGTCTGACCCAAGAAAATGATATTGACATCTTCACTTTCCAGCAATTTAGTTTCTTCCTGGACAACAATGATAAATCAATTAACTGACTGGTGATTTACTTTTAGAAAGGTTAAGAGCTGCAGGAAGCCAAATGTGTCTGTGATTAGTAGGAAATCTCATTCTTGGCTACTGGGATTGTTGGTGAGTAGTTTTGACAGTAACCAAAACACAGCAGGGAAGGATGTTCACACTTGTCTGCTACAGTAAAGCACCTGAGACATCACTATTTTAACTGTGAAATTTGCCCTATTTTGAATGTGGTAGGACTTCTTACTGCCTTAAATTTGAGTCACAGTCCTTGGCTGAATCTAGGTCAAAACGATGACAGGAAGGAACTTGCATAACTAATGTGTTTTTACCACATTCCCCTCTGTTTCCAGCTTCAGAAAAGGTGCCAGGTGTTTCCATGCAGCTGCTTCTGATTAGAGCTGATCAAGCAGACAGAAGAAATGCATTAGAAAATAATTGTCTATATGTGGGGAAATGTTAACTCTCATGTCCATTAGTGAGGAAGTCAAGGAGTCAGTTGTTCTCAGGAGGGATCAGCATTCACTGCAATGTTTGTGTGGCAGACCCAGCTTTGTAATGTGGCCCATCCCTCAATTCCTCTTGAATCCCTGTCAGATCTGGAGCTCATGTGCCTGGGAATGTCATCAGAAAACACATAGGAAACCAGATCTGCAAAAACAATGAGAAACCTGATTGTCCTGGATCTTCCTGTTAAGTAGGTACAGGATTCCCTCCAGAAAATCTGCATATTTTGCAACTAAAATGGTGACAGTTCTTATATCTGTGTCAGGCTGCTTCTGTTGTACATGAAAATTATTATTTTTGAGTTTTTTATTGTCTTTTTTATGAGTTAAATTTTTAGACTACTAGGAATGTGACAGAATGGATCAGAGAGATTTTGGCAGAAAATTGCCTCTTTGGATTTGCATGGCGTTCCCGAGGCACTGACTGTAGGTCCATTCACATCACACAAAGCCTTGTCTTTGAGACAAGGAGGCCATATGAGAGACCTGGGGGAAATTCCAAAATGATCCTTGATGTCAGTGGGGCATGCAGGAGTTCATGAAGGTCTTTTGGGGGATGGAAAGTGATTTTAAGTAGATCATCCATGATTTCTGACCTGACGAGAGTGTTTAAAATGTTGTATGGAGGAGTTGCAGACTGATTTCGAGTGACTGTCAGTTCAGTCGTGGGTGGGATTACACATAGAAAAGCATGTCAACTTCCAGTGTTAATGAAATTCCTTTGGTGTTCATGGAAAATGTGGCTATTGGTTAATTGTAGTATCTGACCATTATTTATTATCTTGTTTGCTATTTCTGATGCCTTTTTACTATAAATAGTAAAACTTAGGAAGATGACCATCAGTAGAGGAAAGACTTGGCTTTTCCCTCTTTATACATAATTACCTTATGTTCATTCCTTAAATACTGTGTCAGGTAGAGCCAGTTGAAACAGAGATTGATCCTTGCCATCTCTGACTACTGATCCTGGTCAAATACAAAAGAGAGAAGAAACTGCAAGGAGCATTGGGAAGAGCTAGAGGAAAGGCAGTTCAGACAACAAGATTCCTGAAAGGAGTGGGGAGATGTCAGTTTTGGTGAAGAAGGAAGGACTTCTAAAAATTCATTTTTGAAGCTGTGCAGTTTGATGCAGCACAGAAGGTTACTGAGTGATTCAAATCAAGCCTGGCAGCAAGGATTGCTTGCAAAGACATGTGAGGTAAAGGGGGAGTTGGGTACAAATCCTTTTATCCATTCTATGGTTGCCCAAGTCACTTTGAATTTTCTTTGTTAAAGTCTACTATGTTGATTTCTAGTCTAATAAAACTGTGCTTTCAGAACTTAAAAGTCTTGGTCCTCATAGATAGCCCTCTACTATAGGAAGATCTGGACCTGTGAACATCTCAGACTTCTCACCAGCTCAGGAGTCCATCACAGGCTCTTAGGAAAATTGTTGTTTATGACCTTTGTCTCTGTGTATCTGAACTCTGTCCATGTTTTGTCTATGTAGCTTTAATTTATATTTCCTTTTTTTTTTATTAAAATGGCCATAGAATTGGTGTTACAGCACAACTGCCAATTACATTGTCAGTATACATCCAGTTGATACCAGTGGACTACAGTGAGATGTGTTCATCTTTATTATTAATATCCATCAGTATTCAAAACCTAGTAACTTAAATTTATGACAAATTGCAAAAAAACCCCAAACACCTTATGTAATCTCGTTTGCATGTTTGCATTATCTGTTGACTGTCTGGAAACTCAAGAAGACAGTGTTCTGCATACAGCTACATTAACTTTTTGTATTAAGATATTCCTTTATAACTAAATAAATTGATAATATATATATGTATGTATGTATATATAAAAATGTAAACTTTGGAAAGCTACAGTAACTCCACTATGCAAACCAAGCATAATTTTCCAAGAACCTGCATCTATATGAGCTCAGGCACAAGTGATAAGCGGATAGCTATTACCATATTTTATCAATATTCCTCTCCACGTATTTAGGTAGTTTTGAATAAAATACATTCATTTAAATTTACCGAATTAAATCTATCTGAAAGTATTTAATCAAAAATCTGTATGAAGAAAAAAACATTATAAAGGTTGTTACCTTTTGATAATTTTTTATGATTGGTTTCAAAATAAAGCAATAAAATAAACACATAAAAATTAAAATTACATCTAGAAATTAGCTAGAAAGGTTGCAGGGTTAATTTTTGTTTATGTAAAAGAAACTTTAATTATCCAAAAGCCTTGATTTCAAGAAAGGATAATTTAAAGTGTCAAACTTCAGAGATGCATTTTAGGCCAAATGCAAAAAATGTAGCACAAAATGTAAATATATTTATGTAATGTGCTCATAAATGATTCAGTGTTTAGACACCAATCTAATTTTGTTTAAACTATATCACTTTATTGTAGGCTACAAGATTTTGAAGTTTGAACTAAATTAATGGGCAATATAGATTTAGCTTCTGGGTGACTTTTGTTTTCTTGGTTTTGCTCTCTGTTATTTTTCATTGTGGGGGAAAAAAACTTAGTTTCTGGGGGAGGAAAAAAATAAAAAGGCTAGGGAAAGATCTTCCTGAGTAAATAGTTGTTCCTGGATTTCTTTCCATTTGACAATCTATAACTATAATGGTAAGTCCCCTCTTAGAGTAGATGTTCTAGCTTTCTGTTTGGTCTTTATCATGCGCTTAACACTTTTGTGTGGGCGGAGGGAAGTATTAACCTTTAGTAAATTAAACTTGAGTTCTTCACAGGCTGGATTGGTGGGCTGACAACAACTGTATGAGGTTCAATAAGAAGTGCTCGGTCCTGCACTTGGGTCACAACAAGCCCATGCAGCACTATAGGCTGGGGGCAGAGTGGGTGGAAAGCTGCTCGGCAGAAAGGGACTTCAGAGTGCTGTTTGACAGCTGTCTGAACATGAGCCAGCAGTGTGCCCAGGTGGTCAAGAAGGCCAGTGGCATCCTGGGCTTTATAAAAAATAGTGTGGCCAGCAGGACCAGTGCAATGATGGCCCCTCTGTACTCAGGTCACACCTCGAGTGCTGTGTTCAGTTTTGGGCTCCTTACTTCAAAAAGGGCATTGAGGTGCTGGACTGTCTAGTGAAGGGCAATGAAGATGGTGAAGGCTCTAGAAAACATGACTTATAAGGAGCTGCTGAGGGAGCTGTGATTCTGTGAAACTAAACTTCTCAAAGTACTGTTCAAATGGATGTAATAGTAGTGAAAATAAATTCTGTGAAGATACAGTTCATGGATTAGTTCAATCGATGCAGTGGTTCTCTTTAGGTAACTATGATCTGCTGTTCGCTTGTCTGTATACCCGTTTCAGGGCTGCCCAAGATTTTGAAAGGACACATGTTTTGCAAATGTCCTGTATTGTATAGATTTAGAGTGCCATATTGTCTGTGAGAGAAAATAGCTCCAAAAAACAGAAAGCCAAATACCTGAATGCATGCCTTTCCTTTTAATAGAAAAAAATCTACTTTTGGGAAGTTGAATTTTCTTGGAGTTTTAATACAAAAAATATGCCTCAGTTAAAAGATATGCAAAGCTTTTCCATCCCTAGGAAAAAAAAACCAAACTTCAAGAAACAGAAACACTTATGGGACCAAACCATCAAATTAACAAGAAAAAACTCAGCACAAAACCTCCAACAATTCTAAAATAGATGTTGTTTTTTATTTGTCTGTTTTAATTTTTGTTACAAGGGAAGTTGTTTTCTGAGATTGGTGTTGTGTTTTGGGTCTATTTTTGCTATAAAGTAAAAATGTCTGGTTTATTAGAATGGATTAAGATGTGAGCAAAATGTAAATAACCAATTTAAGATTGAAAGAAAAATCTTAGTGGGATGCAGAACAAGTTACTAATGTCACTGACTTTTTTTTTTTTTTTTTGCTTAGGGGAAAAAAAGAAACAAACAATAAACTGATACAATGTTTGAGACAGGACAAACAGCCGGAGAGGTAGCCAACAGCAAGATCGTGACAAATGGTGGATTGTAAATGGCAGATGTGAATGACACAATCCTCTGCATGTGTAGGGTGCCCTTAATGGCCATCTGGGTTAAAAGTTCCTGCGCAGAGCTTTCTCTTGACTTTCAGCTTGGTAGTAAAATTCCTGAAACTATACAGCCCTCAAGGAGAAGCCAGTTATAAGAAGTTCTCTGAAACTGGCCTGTCAGAATATGGGCAATAAATTTTGAGGTGGCTAAAAACTTGGTAGTGGGAAGGAGACCTGGGTGTCTGCTTCCCCAGTCATTCACAACAGGAGAGTGAAGGTCAGGATTATTGGGGGATGGTCCTATTAGCTGATCATACTTGAGTTTTTCAGACTGATGTGGTGTTACCCCCTTTTTGCCCTTGCGCAAATTCTGTTTGATTTAACTTGTATGTCATTGAGAAGGAAGAAGTGCTAATTTCTGAGCATCCAAAGTACAGATGAGTTTCACTGCTGAATCACAGCTACTAATTTTGTGCATACATTTTCCAGCTACTAATTAAAGCTAATACAGTTGAGCCATAATGTCTTTCATGCCTTAAAGAATGTACCAACATAAATATCTGAAGGGGATATACTTGCTCTGAAAAAAATGAATAGTGGATAGGATAGGGGCATGCTTGGCAATCTTCTTTTGCACCAAGGCATAACTGCTGAAGCAAATGGGTGTAATAGACCTCAGGAACCACTGAAGCAACAAGGCCATAGCCTTCAGTAAAAGTTGGGAAAATACAGTGAATTCTATCTAGATTTTAGATGAAAGAGGATGCACTTATATTTCAGTTGTTAGTTTTCTATTTGGCATCATTTGAAGCAGATGACTTCCATTGAAGTATCTTCACTTTTTTTCAGTTTTACTTAACAAATTAACTTTATTTTCTTAAATGGATCATTATGATTACTTTCTAAAATATATGGCATTGTGTGATATACAAAAATGTAATTTAATACTTGGTGATCCATTTGATATCTTCTTACTGTTTTCTTCAGCATAAAGAAATGTCTATTCTTGTCAATTTTGCTAACTTTTAGTTCTCAACTCAGGATGCATATTTTCTGTTTTGGAATATGACTTTTTTTCCCTCAGTAAAATGACATCACTTTTGAATGTGTAATAAAATATTATATTGCACTGTAGAACAGCATTCCTGACTTTCTTTTCACTGTAAACCTGTCTTATTGCTCAGAAGTAGTTCTACAATATTTCTCAATAACCATATGGCTGCCTCTGTCCTGAACTCTGCAAGTCACAAAAAATCTTCTTTTATTTTCAAAAGCATTTATGTTTTCTCTCTTTTTTTTTTTTAATATGTAAAATGTAGTTTCTTTAATTCACTATGTAAATTTCTTTTAATTAATTTTAAGGGCCTGTCTCTTAATTTCTTGAAATTTTCTCAGGAAAAGACTGTACTACTGAATAGTACTACTTTTGGTTAACATGCATGTTGGAGAGGACCTTTAAAATACATTTAATGGTCAAGAGGCTTTAAAGTGAAAGTTTCCTTCTACTCAATATTCTTAATAACTTGATGTTTCCACTGTGCAATACAGGGGCTGAAGAGAATATTCTGCTACAGCACTCACTACAGTCATGTTTTTTGTGTAATTAAGTCCCCACAATGAAATAGGAATTTACATGAGAGATTTTAGTGAAGATATTAGAAGTATAATACAGGCAAATTATTATTAAAAACCTATCCATTCAAAGATCTGTTATTTCAAATTGTTAACATTTTATATTTGTATTGCAATATTGTAAATGTTTCTGAAGAGAAAGAGAAAATCTCAGTGAGGATTATTAGCTCATCTGCAGGTTCCATGCAGACAGAGATGAAACCTACTCTTGTAGATGAGGTTGTCCACCATGGCTTTCCCTCCCTACTCCTGTCCCAGCTTGAGCTCCCTGTGTACTCAGAACTGCATGGAGTATTTCACCAGTGATTCCACAAAAACCTCATGCACTGACTGTACTTCTTCCCTCTTCTGACTCTGAATATTGTTTGTTTTCTTTCTTTTATCTCTCCCTCTGAGCTGACCAAGGAAATGTTCTTTGTGATTTCACTCATTCGGAACCAAATGACAATAGCTTTGTAGGTCTCTTTAGTATATCTGTTTTCCTGAATTCAGACTTGAAGTCTTTGAAGCCCACCTCTGACAGTATGAAATTTTTCATAAGGGAAAGTTTTTGTTCTTTTATTTTACTGTTATTTTTTTGCTCCCAGAATTTTAATTATGGTCTGGTTATTACTACTTTTCCTGTTGTTCCCCAAAATGAACTCTGTGGGAGCCAAAAATAATTGGAAGCATGATAAATCTAAAAAGGGCCTGAAACTGAAGCTATGAACTTTTGCTTGTTTCTCTCTGTAGACTCTTAAATCTGATAGGCAGTACCTTCAGTCATTAGCATCTGACTAGACTGAATATTCCTGACATTTAAAGACATCATAAATAATCATTTAGCATAATAGTCCTTAGAGATCTGAAGAATTCCTGAATAAAACTGTGTATGTTTCAAAACTGAATTTTTGGGTTTGCTTGTTTCCTCAGACTTATACTAAAATATAATTTCCATTTCAGCTTCAGACTCAGGACCAGCTATCATTTATTATGAAAAAATATTGAAAATGATTTTTTGGAGAAGGCTGCCATTGAAGTGAGAGGAAAATGAGTTGAACTTTGTGACCTTACATAAGGTCTGATACTCCAGAAATAGTTGGGATATCTGGGAAGCCTGTGCCCTGGCAGCCTTTAGCAGTTGTGTTAGACTGCTTTTTCTTTAATTTCTTGTAGCATGCAGTTAACTTTTTCTTTTCCCAATTAGTATTATGTTAACATTTGTACATGCCACAGTTAATGAACCTTGTCATTTAGCTGCCTAAAGTCCATTTACACTTCTGCCATTATTAAAAACATCTCCTTTCATTATCAAAATAGATGTCTCTGAGAGAGCAATAAAAAGAAGATAAATTGCATATTAGCAATGTCGGTTTGGGAAAGATTTGTTTTATTACGATGTATATCAAAAGAAATAATGTTATGCACAGAGTCTTTAATTAACACAATTGCTTTTAAATGTTGATGTTTAGAATTAATTATATTGGCTATAAACTGCCATTTTTTCTACTGCAAATATAGTATGAAGGCTAGAAACTGAGCATTGGTGTGCTGACCTTAATTTTCCTCAGGGCAAAATAAAGCATTATGCTGGCTCAGGTCCTTCCATCTTCATGCCAGAAGGACATAGTCATTAATGTTTTGGTTTGGCTGTTGGTTTTGTTTGTTTGTTTTGTGTGGTTTGTTTGTTTGTTTGTTGTTTTGTTGGTTTTTTTTTTGTTTTGTTTTGTTTTTTTGCTTTGAAGGGAGAGATTTCCCCTAATTTACTATGTAAATTGCCATTATTTTAAGCTCATGCTGCTTTCAGCTACAATATTTCAGTGTAAAGGTTATAAGTATTCAGCCTACAAACTCTCATTGAAGACAAAGGGAGAGGTATTACAAGCTAAAAGTTCTGTTTTCTTGCTTTACATAACTTTAAAGAGGGTAAACAAGCAGATGATGGAAGCAAACCCACATCAGCCTTTTCTAATGTACAACTTTAACCCATACTGTGTCTGTTCTGTGAAAACCACATTGAAGGGCTCAGGCATGAAAGGTGCAAGCTGCCATCTACTTCATAATATTTCTTCTGAAGTTATCAAGTCAAGTCTTCATTGTTATCCTCAAAGTATGAAGTCTAATTCAACAAAATGTGATATTTTTACAATGATGTGTTGGAGATATCCATGGGTGTCAGCCTCTTGGATTGTCCCAGTAGCTTAGTCTTGAAATGAAGGATAGGTGTGTTATACATTCTCTTTGTATTGCTCCTCTAAGCTCTACAACCATGATATATAATTCATAAGTTAAGGAATATGAACTCTCTGCCCTGGTTATTTATGAAATTGACTCTCCATTTTTGATAAGTATTTCAAAGTAATAATGTAAAAATCTATTGATTGTATTTATGTGTTTCATTTAATATACAGGAATACTTGTTGAGGAATTTATGGAATAGTAAAAATATCTCAAAGGGATAGATGATGGCTTACATTTAAAATCTGCACTGAAGAGGACTTTGGATTGTTGTGATTTTAGATTAATATTGCATCTTTTGAGCCTCAAAACAGGGCTACAAACACTTCGAAGTGCTTTAAAGTATTGTACCAAGTTAAGTCTCTCATTTTTTCTGCTGGTGTTAGCATTCCTCACAAAAAATTAGACCTTACATTATGAGATAGAACACAGTGGATGATATTGTCCTTTATGAGAACTTTACAAGCTCTGTGGCTGTTTTCTTTAAATATTGAATATAAGAACCATGCGCTCCATGGAGAAAACCAGCACCAGGTTTATTCTAAGTCAAAGAGCAGCTAGATATCACTCCATATTCTGAAAAACCACGATATCAGATGATTATAAGCAGGAATGTTGTTCTGGCTTCATTGGTCCTTTGGTCTATAGGAACATGTATTAGTCAAAATGACCTGTCAGTTTCCTTGGCTTGTTATGATGCATACTCATCTAGTGACCCACTTTCTATTGAACCACATGTGCTAATATTTTGTAAGAGTTAGTGCAGCATTCTGTATATTGTGCACATAGTAAATCCTAAGCTGTGTTACTGTTTTAATTACTTTTTTGGAAATATGCAAGTCTTATGATGAGTCTTTGCAAGAAATTACTGAGCAAATAAATTAATTCTAAATTGAGGGTGTTTAAGTTAATAATTAATATGGTGCATTCTTGTTATCTCTGAATAATTTGTATTGCCTTGTGCCTTACCTTACTCCTTGGCAAGCTGTTCAACTTGAGTCCAAGGAAGATTCAAATGCAATCTCCAGTACTTCCTATGGACAGCTGGGATCTGAAACTCAGCTTTGTCCTGTTCTGGAATTGTCACCCATCCTTGTGACAGAGGGCTTGGGTGGTTGCCAGCTAAATACATATGGCCTTATCATGACCTGAAGCAATGGACTGCAGAATCCATTTCCAGAAATCCAGGAGCTGCAGGTGTTGCCTTGGAACAGAGCCAGGAAGAGAGAACAGATGACCAGTGATGCCAGCATGACCTGGGTTCATCTAGAACATCTAAATGAGCAAGTGCAATGTATCATGACAACAGTGGGTGCAGCATAAACTCCTGGCAATATCATTTTATCTTATTTAGCCTTGATCTTTTCTGCATCTAAGACCTGTATTGCTCTTTTAGTACTTGGTTATGTTGTATCATATCAGTAGTATTCATTTTAGTTAGTGCCTCTGTCGCAATCACCTTATTAACAAAAATCTGTGTAGACTGCAACGCCTTTTATAACATCTTGCAAGAGCTATAAATTTTGATTAAGCCTTTATGGTTTGTTTAGATGCCTTAGAATTTGCTGTCGTGTGGTTAGAAGATGGACGAAATGCCTTGTAAACTAGAAATAAGTTGTGATGTGAATTGTAGTAATTTTTGCTAAGTTTTGCAGTGGCATTACCAGGTTTCCCATCAAGCCGAAATCATTGTGCACTGAGTGACAGCTGTCTTCCTTCACCATGCTAAAAACAGAAAGGGAGAGATGTAGCAAGTCAGCATGAGAACAAGAAAGAAGAAGAACAAGGCGGCCTGGGAAATGTTGAGATGACCTTTTATTATTTTATCCTTGATTTACTGGCCAGGGATGGAACTAATCTCTCAGTTTGCAACTCACTATGTGGGGGTGTGAATGGACGAGGTCTGTCTGCGTTTGCGAGGCAGCCACCACGAACGTGTGTGGTGTATGTGTGACCACAGCTGTATTCTGCTTTGATTGCTTGACCACTCCCAGCTGAAAGCCGATGATATATAAATCTTGGACAATTAGCATTAAGGGGGGATTTTCTGTTAACCATAAATCAAGTGTCTTGCATGCTAAGAGATTGCATGAGCCTGATTAATCTGCTGCAATGGACCAATCTCAAACTAGTGGTAAATTTCATGTAATTAAACTCAGAAGAGCTTTGTAGATTTAAAAAAAAAAATAAAAGTCAAACAATCACTTACAATCATTTATTTGATTTATTTGCTTCAGTACATATTTACTGTGACATTAATTTGCAAACAGGAATAATGACTACTAGTTGCCCATAATAGTGTTCTGACTACAACAACAAGCTAGTCACAACTTTTTATTTTCCTCCTTTCTCCAATGTAAATGTAACCAATAAAGTACAGAAATAGTAAAAAGGTTTTAGCTTCAAAGACCAGGTAACAAGGTATATATAGTTTCACTGGACTCCTTTCCTTTTTCCTGCCTGACACTAGACTGTATGTTTCTTCCCTGTGCATGAGCTCAGATGCTCAAATTGCTAAATATGAATATGAGGAGACAAGTACAAGTAGTAAAACTATACTGAAGGTGAATTTATTTTTCACATTTGAAATACCTAAATACCTCTTCTGAGTCAGACTTATCTGGGGTTTGTGCACATGGAGGGAAGGGTTGTTTATTTTTATTCTGTGCCTTCTCAAGCAAATTTCATAATGTACAGATATGTGCCAGAAAATGCACTTCAAACATTGCTACCCTGACTCTTAGAATGGTGCAGCCAAATATTTTCTGGTAATCAATAAGGTTCCTGTAGAAGGACTCACTTAAAATATCTTGCTGATTTCTTTAAATTCATAATGTAAAAATCTATTTCTAATTTCCTTTGCTCTTGCTAAATTATATGTTTTGAAAAGCTTTTTAATCTTTCAGTGGCTAAATATTTTATACATCAATGTATGTGGAATGCCTACCAAGGGGAAGACTTTCAATATCTTTTTTTTAAACAGTGTAAATGAGAGAATTCTGATACTTATGAGAGAAGCAAATGAATATTTCTATTTCCAAGTGCACAGATTCTACATGTTTGGGTCTATATGGACTCTGTTAATGTTAAAAGGTAGACAATATTATCCTATTATGAGTGTTGGAAACAACAAGTCTTATTGCACCCTTTCTTATTAATATTGCAGTAATAACACTGGATGTTTTGTTTCATTTATGTGACATTGTCTAAGACAATTTCACTCCAGTAGATTCTTGAGTCAGTTCTAGGGCAAGAGAAGTTAATTCAGTGCCTCTGAGACAAAAGTATTTCTTACACGTCCTTACATATACACTGTGTACATTTTTAGAAATTAGGTATATCACTCTGATGATTTTGACTGGGATGGAGTCAATTTTCTGTGCAGTGACTAGGATGGGGCTATATGTTGTTTATGATTGTGCTGAACACAGTGATGATAATATTGCAATGTTTTTGTTGCTGCTGAACAGTGCTTGCACAGAGCCAAGGTCTCTCCTGCTTTCTGTAGTGCCACATGGGTGAGGAAGTTAGGGGTGCATGGGAAGATGGAAGAAACAAAGCCAGGACTGCTGACCCTAAGTAACCAAAGGGATATTCCAT
>VWZG01008870.1:0-38399 GCA_013396735.1 Grallaria varia
CCACACCAAAGGTCCCAGGACCTGAAAAGTCTTGGTGCATTCGGTGTGCCAGGGAAGCCGCATCATTTGGTGCCAAGAGCCCAAGGCTGTGGGCCTGCTTTCTTGGGGAAAAGGGCCAGAGATCATTGGCAGAAGTAGCCATGTAGACTTGTCCCTTCTTGGGCCCGCATTGGATACGGACAAAGATTCCTCCACCACCAAAGGTGACAACACCCCAAGGTCTTGGTGTTTCGAGAGTGTCAGGGAAGCCGCATTATTTGGTGCCAAGAGCCCAAGGCTGCGGGCTTGCTTTCTTGGGGAAAAGGACCGGCGATCATTGGCAAAAGCACATGAGTGGAGTTGTCCCTTCTTGGGCCCCAACTGGATACCGGCGATGATTCCTCCCACACCAAAGTGCCAACTCCGCAAGGTCATGGTGTTTAGGGAGTGCCAGGGAATCCGCATCATTTGGTGCAATGAGCCCATGGCTGAGAGTTTCCTTTCCTGAGGAAAAAGGCCACCGTTCCCTGGCAGCAGCAGCTGTGAGAAGTTTGCCATTCTTGGGCCCGAATTGGGCACTAATGAACATTTCTCCCACACCAAATGTGCCATCACCCCATGGTCTGGTGTTTTGGTAGTGCCAGGGAAGCTGCATTATGTGGTGCCAAGAGCCCAAGGCTGTGGGCTTGCTTTCTTGGGGAAAAGAGCTGTCGTTCCTTGGCAGAATGAGCAGATTGCTGATGACTTTTCTAGCGCCCGAACTGGATATAGATGAATATTCCTCTCACACTAAAGATGGCAGCACTCCAAGGTCTTGGTGCTATAGGATTGCCAGGGAAGCCGCATCATTTAGTGCCAAGAGACCATGTCTGCGGTCTTGCTTTCTTGGGGAAAAGGACATCGTTCGTTGGCAGCAGCAGCTGTGTGGAGTTGCCCCTTCTTGGGCCTCAACTGGATACAAATGGATTCCTCCCATATCAAAGGTACCAGCACCCCAAGATCTTGGTGCTTTGGGAGTGCCTGGGAAGCTTCATCATTTGATGACAAAAGTCCATGGCTGCGGACTTGCTTACTTGGAGAAAAGGGCAATCGTTCCTTGGCAGAAGCGGCTTGGGGGAGTTGCACCTTTTTGGGCCCCAATTGGATACAAATGAAGATTCCTCCCACACCAAACGTGAGAGCACCCTAAAACTCTTGGAGCGTTCTGAGTGCCAGGGAAGGCGCATAATTTGCTGCCAAGAGCCCATGGCTGTGGGTTTCCTTTCATGGGGAAAAGGGCTGTTCTTTACAGCCAAGAGCATGATTGTGGCGTAGCCTCTTCTCTGGCCCAAATTGGATACGGACGAAGATTCCTCCCACACCAAAGGTGCTAGCACCCCAAGGTCCTGGTTCTTTGGAAGTGCCAGGGAAGTCACATCATTTCATGCCATGAGCCTAAGGCTACGGGCTTGCTTTCAAGGGAAAAGGGCGATCTTTCGATGGTAGGAACGCCTGTGCGCTATGGCTTCCTCTTGGGCCCAAATTGTATATAGACAAGGATTCCTCCCACACCAAAGGTGCTAGCACCCCAAGGTCCTGGTGCTTTCGGGAGTGCCAGGGAAGCCGCATCATTTGGTGCCATGAGCCCAAGTCTGCGGGCTTGCTTTCTTTGGTTAGAAAGCTGCTCTTTATAGCCAAGAGCACGATTGTGGAGCTGCCTCTTCTTGGGCCCTAATTGGATACGGACGAAGATTCCTCCCACACCAAAGGCACCAGCACCCCAAGATCTTGGTGCTCGGGGAGTGCCAGGGAAGCCGCATCATTGGTTCCCGAGAGCACAAGGCCGTGGACTTACTTTCTTGGGTAAAGGGCTGTCATTCTTAGGCAGAAACACCAGTGTGTAGTTGCTATTCAAGGGCCAGAATTCGATACAGACGAAGATTCCAGCCACTCCAAATGTGCCAGCACCCCAAGGTCTTGGTGCTTTAGGAGTGCCAGGGAAGCCGCATCATTTGGTGCCAAGAGCCCAAGGCTGCGGGCCAGCTTTCTTGTGGAAAACGGCCATTGTTCGTTGGAAGAAACACCTGTGTGGAGTTGCCCCTTTTTGGGCCCGAATTGGATACGGACGGATATTCCTCCCACACAAAGGTGCCAGCAACCAAAGGTGTGCATGCAAATGATGCACCAGGGAAGCTGCATCATTTGGTGCCTAGATCCCAAGGCTGCGGACCTGCTTTCTTAGGGAAAAGGGCCATCGTTCTTTGGCAGAAGCACTCATCTTAAATTTAACACTTCTTGGGCCGGAATTGGATACGGAAGAAGATTCCTCCTACACCAAAGTTTCCAGCATCCCAAGGCCTTGGTGTTTTGAGAGTGCCAAGGAAGTCGCATCATTTGGTGCAAAGAGCCCAAGGCTGCAGGCTTGCTTTCTTGGGGAAAAGGGCCATCGTTCATTGGCCGAAGGACCTGTATGGAGTTGCATTTTCATGGGTACGAATTGGATAAGGATGAAGACTGCTCCCACACCAAAGGTGCCAGCCCCCCAAGGTCCTGGTGTTTTGGGAGTGCCAGGGAAGCCGCATCATTTGGTGCCATGAGTCCAAGGCTGTGGGCCAGCTTTCTTGGGAAAACCGCCCATCGTTCGTTGGAAGAAGGACCTGTGTGGAGTTGCCCCTTCTTGGGCCTGAATTGTATACGGATGAAGATTCCTCCCACACAAAGGTGCCAGCACCCCAAGGTTTTGATGCTTTCAGACCACCAGGGAAGCCGCATCATTTGGTGCCAAGAGCCTACGGATGAGGGCTTGCTTTCTTGAGGAAAAGGGCCATTGTTCGTTGGCAGAAGCACTCATCTTGAATTTAACCATTCTTGGGCCCGAATTAGATACAGACGAAGATTCCCCCTACACCAAAGGTGACAGCACCGAAAGGTCCGGGTGCTTTGGGAGTGGGAAGGAAGCCGCATCATTTGGTGCCAAGAGCCCTTGGCTGCAGGCTCACTATCTTGGGGAAAAGGGTCGTCATTTGTTGGCAGAAGCAGCTGTGTGGAGTTGCCCCTTCTTGGGCCCAAATTGTATACGGATGAAGATTCCTCCTACAACAAAGATGCCAGCACCCCATGGTCTTGATGCTTTTGGAGTGTCAGGGAAGCTGCATCATTTGCTGCCAAGAGCCTAAGGCTGCAGGCTTGCTTTCTTGGAGAAAAGGACCGTCGTTCATTGGCAGAAGCAGCTGAGTGGGGATTGCCATTCTTGGCCCTAAACTGGATACGGATGAAGATTCCTCCTACAACAAAGATGCCAGCACCCCATGGTCTTGATGCTTTTGGAGTGTCAGGGAAGCTGCATCATTTGCTGCCAAAAGCCTAAGGCTGCAGGCTTGCTTTCTTGGGGAAATGGGCCGTCATTCGTTGGCAGAAGCACCTGTGGGGAGTTGCCCCTTCTTGGGCCCCAATTGCATACGAACAAAGATTCCTCCCGCACCAAATGTGCCAGCACCCCAAGGTCTTGCTGCTTTGGGAGTGCCAGGGAAGCCGCATCATTTGGTGCCTTGAGTCCAAGGCTGCGGGCTTCCTTTCTTGGGGAAACCGCCCATCGTTCATTGGCCGAAGAACCTGTGTGGAGTTGCCCCTCCTTGGGCCCCAATTGGATAAGGGCGAATATTCCTCCCACACAAATATGCCAGCACCCGAATGTCTTGGTTCTTTGGGAGTGCCTGGGAAGCTGCATCATTTGGTGCCAAGAGCCTAAGGATGAGGGCTTGCTTTCTTGAGGAAAAGGGCCATCGTTCATCGGCAGAAGCACTCATCTTAAATTTAACACTTCTTGGGCCCGAATTGGATACAGAAGGAGATTCCTTCTACACCAAAGTTTCCAGCATCCCAAGGCCTTGGTGTTTTGAGAGTGCCAAGGAAGTCGCATCATTTGGTGCAAAGAGCCCAAGGCTGCAGGCTTGCTTTCTTGGGGAAAAGGGCCATCGTTCATTGGCCGAAGGACCTGTGTGGAGTTGCATTTTCATGGGTACGAATTGGATAAGGATGAAGACTGCTCCCACACCAAAGGTGCCAGCACCCCATGGTCTTGGTGCTTTCAGAGCGCCAGGGAAGCTGCATCATTTGGTGCCATGAGCCCAAGGCTGCGGACTTGCTTTCTTGGGGAGAAGGGCCATCATTCGTTGGAGAAGGAAGGCTGGACAATTGCCTTTTCTCGCCATTTTTGGTCCCTAATTGAACACCAACAATGATTTCTCCCACACCACATGTTCCAGATTTCATAGTGCCGGGGAAGCTTTTCTGGGAGCAATAGAGCATCTTCCACTGTCCTGCTCAGATGGTTTTGTTCTCTTTTACTGTCACTTTTGCAGTTTTGTCTTTTATGCCAAAAACATCCAACAGAATTTTCATAGCACTATCTGGTGATAGAAACGCTTACAGGACTTCTCTGCAGCTTTCTTTTCATGGCTAAACCCTCCACTGGGCAAGTCGTCTGCAGAATGGTTCTCTCAACGAAACAGGGGGAGAATACAGGGAAAGTGCTAAAATGATTTTCTAGGAGGAATAGAGCATCTTCCGCTTTCCTTCTCAGCTGCATATACTGTCCCATTCTCTCATTATTGCAGTGTGCTTCTAAATGTTACACTTCCTATCTCCAGGTCACACTACACAATGCAGAGAGAGAAAGCATTGCAGGACTTCTCCTCTGCAGCTTTCTTCTCAGAGCTAAGATAGTAAAACAAGCAGAGAAGGAAAGCTGAAGACGCTTAGCTCTGAGAAGTTGCAGAGGAGAAGTCCTGGAAACTTTCCTCTCTCCACATTGTGCTCTGTGACCTGGAGATGGTAAGTTTGGGGTTTAGAAGCACACTGCAAGACTGAGGAATGGGATAGTAAAAGCAGCTGAGAAGGAAAGTGGGAAAAGCTCTATTTTGCCTAGAAAATCATTTGAGCACCTTTCCTGTGTTCCCACTCTGTTTCCTTGAGAGAAGCATTCTGCAGAGAACCTGCTTTGATCAACATATATCTCTGAGAAGAAAGCTGAAGAGCAGGAGTCCTGGAAGGTTTTCTCTCTCCACATTGTGCTGTGTGACCTGGAGTTGGTAAGTTTGGGGTTTAGAAGCACACTGCAAGACTGAGGAATGGGATAGTAAAAGCAGCTGAGAAGGAAAGTGGGAATAGCTCCATTCCTCCTAGAAAAGCATTTTAGCACTTCTCCTTTGTTCTCACCCTGTTTCGTGAAGAGAAAAATTCTGCTGAACACCTGCTTTGAGCAGTACTTTGCTCTGAGAAGAAAGGTGCAGAGGAGAAGTCTTGGAAGTTTTCTCTTCGCAGACAGTGCTTTTGCAGCTGTGTTGGATGTTTTGGGCGTAAAGGAGCAAACAGCAACAGTGAAAAGACAAGTGTAGAAAAAAGCTGTGAAGGAAACTCTCTATTCCTCCTAGACAAGCTTTTAAAGCTTAAATCTTTTACGCCCAAAACATCCAATCCAATAGCCATAGCACTATTTGCTGAAAGAAAAGTTCCCTGGGATTTCTGCTCTGCATCTTTCTTCTCAGACCAAAGTACTACTTTGTGCGAATGTTCTGGAGACTATTTCTCTCAACAAAACAGGGTAAGAACACAGGAAAACTGCTAAAATGCTTTTCTAGGATGAATAGAGCATCTTCCACTTTCCTTCTCAGCTCTTTTAACTATCCCTTTCACTCACTATTGCAGTGTGCTTCTAATCCCCAAATTCTCCAACTCCAGGCACACAGAACAATGTGGAGAGAGAAATCCTTCCAGGACTCCTGCTCTGCAGCTTTCTTCTCATAGCTAAGATAGTAAAACAAGGTGAGAAGGAAAGCTGAAGATGCTCTACTCCTCTCAGTAATCCTTGTAAAGTCAAAAGTTCCCAGCTCCAGTTTTCATGGAGAAATGCACAGAGAAAAGCTTGCTGGGACTCCTGCTCTGCGAGTTTCCTTTCAGTGGAAATTAAGGGGAGAAGACACTATGGTTTTCTCTGTATGTTTCAGGCTGCTCAGAAAACTGACTGCCTCATTATTGTTCGAATGTACCTTTGCAGCTGAAAGGAATAGCAGTGAAATTGTTGTGTGCTGTCATATTTTCTTTGAGAGCAGTGGAGGACATTTTCCATATTGCAGCTTCGTTTTCAGTTGTTTGGAAGAAAACCTCATTCAAGCTCCTTTTTAGACAACACCACCTTCGAGAGGTCATTTCTTATGGTGTCTGCAGAAGGTTCTCCCAGAGCAACACTATGAGCTGAGAAGCTGCAGAGCAGGGATTCTGGAAGGTTTTCTCTCAGCACATAGTCCTATGTGAATTGAGCAGGATGTTTTTGGCTTCAGAAGCACACCCCAAGAGCGGTAGAATGGGATCTTGATCTGAGAAGGAAAGGTGATGAGGCTGGACTGCTCTCCCAGAAGCAGTTTAGCAGTTTCCCTGTGCTCTCACTCACTGCTATTTCACGGAGGGCAGCATTCTGCAGAAGGCTCACTCAGAGGAATACTCAGAGCTGAGAAGAAAGCTGTAGCACAGGAGTCTCAGGAAGCTTTTCATCAGCACATTGTGCTGTGTGATCTGGATCTGGAATGCTTGGCCTTTAGAAGCACACTGCAACACTGAGAGTATAAGATACCGAAACAAGCTGAGAAGGAAAGCTGAATGTGCTCTACCTTTCCCAGAAATGCATTTTAGCACTTTTCCTGTGTTCTCACCCTGTTTCATTGAGAGAAGCATTCTGCAGAAGACCTAAACTGAACAATATTTAGCGATACAGAGAAAGTTGCAGAGCTGGAGTCCTGAAAGGTTCTCTCTCTCCACATTGTGCTGTGTGACCTGAGTTGGTACGTTTGGGGTATAGAAGCATACTGCAGTATTGAGATGGGATTTTAAACAAACTGAGAAGGATAGTGGAAGCTGCTCTGTTCCTCCCAGGAAAGCATTTTAGCAGTTTTCCTGTGATCTCACCCTGTTTCATTGAGAGAAGCATTCTGCAGAGGGCCTGCATTGAGCAATACTTAGTGCTGCGAAGAAAGCTGCAGAGCAGGAGTTCCTGAAGGTTTTCTCTCTCCACATTGTGCTGTGTGTCTGGATTTGGAAATTTTGGGGTTTAGAAGCACATTGCAATACTGACAGAATGGGATAGTAAAACAAGCTGAGAAGGAAAGTGAAAGACGCTCTGTATCTCCTAGAAAAGCATTTTAGCAGTTTTCCTGTGTTCTTACCCTGTTTTGTTGAGAGAAATATTCTGCAGAAGACTCAACCAATGGATTACTGACCTATGAGGAGAAAGCCACAGAGGAGAAGTGTCAGGTGGATTTCATTCAGGAGGTAGTGCTATGGCAATTGTATAGGATGTTTTTGGCGTTAAGGAGCAAACTGCAATAGTGACAGTATAAAAGAAAAAACAAGCTGAGCAGCAAAGTGCAAGGTGCTCTACTCCACCTAGAAAAGCATTTTAGTAGTTTTCCGCTGCTCCTACCCTATTTCAGTTGAGAGAAGCATTCTGCAGAAGGCTGGCCCTGAGCAATACTTAGCTTGGAGAGGAAAGTTGCAGAGCAGGAGTCCTGGAAGGTTTTCTCTCTCCACATTGTGCTGTGTGACATGGAGTCAGAAAGTGTGGGGTTTGGAAGCACACTGCAGTACTGAGAGAATGGGATTGTAAAAGAAGCTGAGAAAGAAAGTGGAAGATGTTCTATTCATCCTAGAAAAGCATTTTAGCAGTTTTCCTGCCTTCTCACCCTATTTCATTGAGAGAAGCATTCTACAGAAGACTCACCCAATGGATTACTGACTTCTGAGAAGAAAGCTACGGAGGAGAAGTCGCAGGTGGCTCTTCTCTCTGCAGATAGTGCTATGGCAATTGTGTTGGATGTTTTTGGCGTTAGGGAACAAACTGCAACAGTGGCAATATAAGAAAAGAAAACAAGGTGAGAAGGAAAGTTGAAGATGCTCTACTTCTCTCAGAAAACCTTTTAAAGCCAAAAGTTTCCAGCTCCAGTTTTCACGCGGAAATGCACAGAAAAATCTTGTTGGGACTCCTGCTCTGCAAGTTTCTTTTCAGTGGAAATTGAAGGGAGAGGACAGCATGGTTTTCTCTGTATGTTTCAGGCTGCCCAGAAAACTGACTGCCCTCATTATTGTTCGAATGCATATTTGCATCTGAAGGGAAGAGCAGTGAAATCGTTGTGTGCTGTCATATTTTCTTTGAGAGCAGTGGAATATGTTTTCAATACCACAGCTTTGTGTTCAGCTTTTGAAAGAAAACACCTTTCAAGCCTTTTTAAGTCAATATCATGATCTAGAGGTGCTTTCTTAGGGCAACTGCAGAAGCTTCTCCCAGAGCAATGCTAGGAGCTAAGAAGAAAGGTGCAGAGTAGGAGTCCCAAGAAGCTTTTCCCTCAGCACATAGTGCCATCCTAATTGAGCTGGATGTTTTTGACTTTAGAAGCACACTGCATTAGTGACAGTATAAGATACCAAAACAAGCTAAGAAGGAAATCTGAAGATGCTCTACTCCTCCCAGAAAAGCGTTTAGGCAGGTTTTCTGTGTTCTCACCCCTATTTCATTGAGAGAAGCATTCTGCAGAAGACTCTCCCAGAGGAATACTTAGAGATGAGAAGAAAGCTGCAGAGAAGGTCTCCAAAGAAGCTTTTCTCTCAGCACATAGAGCTTAGTGACCTGGAGGTAGGAACTTTTTGCCTTAGAAGCACCTTGCAACAGTAACAGTATAGAATAGTAAAGAGAAGGAAAGTTTGAGATGCTGGACTCTTCCTAGGAAAGCAAGAAAAAATATGCAGAGCGGCTAGTTCCAAGAAGCTTTTCTCTCAGCACATTTTTGTGTGAACTGGAGATGCAAAATTAAGCTTTACAAGCACACTGTGAGAGTAACAGAATGAGAGAGCTTGAAGAGCCAAGAAGGAAAGGGCAAGGCACCCATGTTTTGCTTCAGAAGCCTTTTGCCAGCCTGCTTGTGTCCTCAGCCATATCTCAGTGCGAGAAGCGTGCTGCATAAGGCCCATCCAGCGAAAGGTGCTGAGAGCAAACTTTTCTTTCAGCCTGCCACCTCCCTTTAGAAACTTGGCAATCCAATCAAGTGAGAGTCTTCTTCCCTTCAGAGTGAGGAAACTACTTTCCTTCTGAACACTTCTGCACTTTCCTTCTCATTGACAAGTACCAAAAAACAGGGCATTTCAAGGCTTGCAGATGCCAGGATCAATCTCCCTTTGGCTCTTCTCTGGAAGGGGTAGAGCAGCCGCCTTGGGTCTTGGGAGGCAGAAGGGGTGTGATGGGTGTTGGACAGCTGAGAATGAAAGACGAAGGGCAGGAGTCCAAATTTGCTCCTCTCTCAGCACATTTTGCTCTGCAAAGCGTGGATGCAAACTGTTGGCATGACAAGCACACTGCAGAATATGAGAAAGTGGCATCCTGAGGAGCTGAGAAGAAAAGGGCAAGGCACCCGTGTTTTGCCACAGAAGCCTTTTGCTAGGCTGTTTGTGTTCTCCCCCGCATTTCAGTGGGACAAGCATGCTGCATAAGGCTGGCAAGAGAAAGGTTCAGAGAGGAAAACTTACGTTCAGCTTGCCTCTCCTTTTTGAACTACTGCATTCAAAAACATTCAGGTGAGACTCTTGTTCTGCTTACAGTCTGAAAACTGCTTTTGCACTTCAGGGCTCTGCACTTTCCTTCTCACCTGCAAATACTATCAAACACACTCTCAAGACTCGCAGAGTCCGAAGTGTCCATCTGCATCAAACTCTCTTCTCTGCAAGCACTTGAACAGCCTTCTTAGGACATGGGAGATGGAACTTGCATGATGATTGGTTAGAGGTGAGGATGAAGATGCAGCACGGTTAGTTCCTAGATCTTTTCTCCCAACACATTTCTCTATGCGAACTGGAGATCCAAACTTCTAGCTTTATAAGCACACTGTGAGAGTAACAAAGTGAGAGATCTAGAAGGGCTCAAAAGGAAAGGGCAAGGGTCTTTTGCCATAGCAGCCATTTGACTGACTTCTTGTGTTCTCTTCCATATTTCAATGCAAGAAGCATGCTGCATAAGGCCCATCCAGATCAAGGTACTGAGAGAAAAATCTTGCTTTCAGCTCTGCCCTTCTCTTCAGAGCCTTATCTTGGCACTCCAATCAAGAGAGAGACTTTTTCCCTTCAGAGTCAGGAAACTGCTTTTGTACTGCAGAGCTCTGCACTTACTTTCTCACATGCAAGTACCATCACACACACCATGAAGACTCACAGAAACCCAAATGCCCATCTCCACTTGACTTTGTTTTTTGCAAGTGATAGAGAGCAATTCCCTTATGGCTTGTGTGCAATATACACAGTGTTTTAAGGGTGGTTAGAATGCTGAGAAGAAGGGTGCAGATTGGGAGTCCAAATATGCTTTTCCCTCAACAATGATCCCTCTGAAAATTGGAAGAGGAATTTTTTGACTTTAGAAGCACTCCGCAAGAGTAACAGAATGGAATAAGCTGAAGAGCTGAGAAGTAAAGTGCAAGGCAAATGTCTTTTTCTGCAGAAGCGGGTTGCTATAAGTCTTGTGCCCTCAGTTTTATTTCTTTGTTAGAAGCATGCTGCATAAGGCTGGCAAGAGGAAGGTGCTGAGTCAAAAATCCTGCTTCCAAGTTGCCCATTCTGTTAGGAACCATGTGTTTGCACCTCGATCAAGTGACTGTCATCTTCATTTTACAGCCCATTTATTGCAGTTTGCTGCCCTTTCCCTTTCAGTTGCAAGTACCAATTAACACAGATTTACAAGGCATCTGGAGGCCACAGTTTCCATCTCTTCCTCTCTCTTCTCCACAAGGGGTACAGCAGCCTCCTTAGGCCTTGGTAGACACAGACTGTGGTGTAGTCTTTAATTACTTCTTTGAGAAAGATTTCCCTAGTAACTGCTTCTCTACTGGTACACCTTTATGTTCAGAGTTACATGGACCCATTTTTTCCTGCATAAGTGAAAGCGTGTGCTGGTACATATAGCTTAGTAGGATAGTGAACACTACAGTGTGACTGCAGGGGAAAGTGAGTTGATTGCAATGCTGAAAACTTTTCAGTTTAGACTCAAACTGGAAGAGAGTCAGAATGAGATACTATGTAGACTTAAGAAGGAAACTACTTCTCAGTACCATATTTGGATGGGAGCAATTTGCGTGGCTGCTTCTGTCTTGATACACTTTTCGCTGTGAGAAATAAATGGGTATTTCACAGTCTTCAAGATAGAAAAGTACATAATGCTACATATAACAGTGATTAACCATGCAGCACAGCACAAATCGTGTGTGTAGTTTTTCAGACTGCAAGGGAAAGGGACTGCCACTTGATGGTTGCGCCAAACATTTAGAAAGAAAGGTCACGTCAGTGATATCTTTCTGTGCTGGTACATTTTCTCGGAGAGCAGTAGAGGACGTTTCAAATTTGGATCTTCACATTCGGCCGTTTGGATACATTGACGCCTTTTTCAAGTACGCACCACCATCTAGTAGACGTTCCTCAATGTCGCCATTCAATGCTTCCACCAGACGGCGCTGTTTACACATAAAACAAAAACCAAAAGTGCCAATCCAAAGGAGAAAATGTTTCGCCACTAGCCAAAAAAACCGTATCAGGACAGAAATGTTTTGCTGACGTTCCTCTTTTATGTGCAAAATCTTATTTGCACCACACTCAAACGGTAACATGAACTTCTTCCCAATTATATGTACTGATAAATTTTTTCACTCTCACAGATTCCAGCTACAAAATTGAAAACATCTGACTACAATATAGCTCACAAAAATGTCAGGTGAGCAAACTGTTGCTGGCGGCACCTTCAAGTGCTCCCACTGAAGATCACCACACACCCTGGTATCTGCACTTCCTTAGTAGCTCTACAATTCATTGTAATATTTCACTCCCACAGAGTAAAGATCCAAAACTGAACACCATCACTAAATGCTCAGACACTAAAAGAACCAGGACAACAGCTTGGCTTTTACATTCTCACTGTAGGGGGTAAACAGCTCAAACCAATAGCACGTATAGCTGACAAAGCAATTAAATTCATCAGGAGCACAAAAAGTGTGGATCCAAAACATGTTTCCAAGCCACACAAAGGAACTATGACTCCAAATCAAATCAGAAATGTGACCTCTTCCTCTAAATAGAACACATCCAGGGACTGATCCCTTACAAACCTGCGAGAACACTGTCACTAGGTAAAGTACTTTCCTTCCTCTGTGAAAGATCCATCATTCTCTTTCAGGAGATGTCTACCAAAATGTCTGTTTTAAGTCCAAAATTGCACATTTTCAAGGATTGTTCCAAGAAAAAAGGTGCCATGACAGAAATTTCCTACTGCTTATTATCTACTCTGGTCAGTCTATCATTTGACCCTGAAACAAAGTGGCTCAGTGACTACCTTCCTACAGGAAAGAACTGTCATAACCTTTCAGGAGAACACCCCTGCTATATCTATTCCACTTCCAAAATTGAATACATGCAAGTATTGCTGCCAGGCAAAAGGTGCCGGGGCAGAAAAGTCATGCTGCTTAATACCTGCCCTGACCAACCTATCATCTGGGCCAGAAACACTGAGGCTATGTGCTTTCCTTCCTCTGGGAAAGAACCGTCATTCTTTCAGGAGACCACCACTGAAATTTTGATTCCACCTCCAAAATTGATTATGTCAATAGATTGTTCCCAGAGAACAGGTGCGAGGACAGGAAGAGTCTTGTTGGATAATCCCTGCTATGGGCAGCCTATCATCTGGACCTGAAACACCAAAGAATCATACTTTCCTTCTAATAGGAAAGAACTTCAACTCCCTTTCGAGAGAGAACCACTGAAACTTTGATTCCACATATAAAAAGGAATTTGTCCAAAGATTTCTCTCAGGCAAAAGGTGCAAGGACAGAAATATACTGCTGGGAACAATTATCTGGCCCTGAAACACTGGGGCTACATGTTTTCCTTCTTATGGAAATGACCTGTCATTCTCTCTCAGGACACCACCACAGAAATTTTGATTCCACCTCCAGAACTGATTATGTCAAGGGATTTCTGAAGCAAAATGGTGCCCAAAAAGAAAGGTCTTACTTAATAATAGGCATGTCAGGGCTATGAACTTTCCTTCCTGTGGGAAAGGAAATTCTTTTTTGTCCTTCTTTTATGGGAGATGACCATCTAAATTTTCTATTCCATCAGAGAAAAGTTGCCAGGGCAGAAAGGTCTTGCTGGTTATTATCAGCTACAGGCAGCCTATCATCTGCCCCTGAAATGCTATGGCTATGTGCTTTCCTTCCTATGGGAAAGAAGCGTCATTCTCTTCCAGGAGACCACCACTGTAGTTTAGATTCCACATCCAAAATTGAATATGTCCAAGGATTGTTCACAGACAAAAATTGCCAGGACAGAAAACTCTTGCTGGTGTTGCCATGAAAAACAGTAGCATCCTGTTTTCATTCCTATGGGAAAGAACCAACATTCTCTTTTAGGAGAGTACCACCGGAATTTCGAGTCCACCTCCAAGACTGAATATGCACAAGGATTGCTCCCTCACAAAAGGCGCCAGGACAGCTGGTTAATGCCTTTCGCTGAGAAGCCTATCATCTGCCCCTCAAACACTGGGGCTACATGCTTTCCTTCCTATAAGAAGGAACCATCATTCTCTTCCAGGAGACCACCGGTAATTTGGATTTGACCTCCAAAATTGAATATGTCCAGAAATCCAGCATCAGTTTCTGCTCTGGCACATTCTTCTGTGCAAGAGGTATAGCAGGTTCTTTGGAATAAATTGTGTGATGGTCCTTTCAGCTGAGAAGGAAGATGCAGAGCACTTAGTGGCACTGCAGTTTACAGTCTGTAAAGCTACATAAGGCTCTCACAGAGAAATGTGCTAGGACAAAAAGCTTGCTCATACCTGAACCCTTATCTTCTGAAACTTGGACTCCCACCACAATCAAGCAACAGTCCTCTTCCCTCTACAGCCTGTGAACTGCACTTCCATTATGGGGCCCTGCACATTCCTTCTCAGCTCAAAGTACCAGTACACTCTTTTAGCCTCGACAAGTCCAAAGAGCCTGCTATACCTTTTTCTGGCTGCTACTGCCCTGGTCTGCCTCTCATCCAACCCTGAAATACCTTCAAAATTGAATGTATCCAAGGATTGCTTACGGGCAAAAGATGCCAAGGCAGAAAGGTCATGCAGTTTATTACCAGCCCTGGCCAACCTGTCATCTGGCCCAGAACTACCTGGGCCATCTGCATTCTTTCTCAGGGGAAACAACTGTCTTTATTTTTCTGGAGACCACCTCAAAATTTTGATTCTACCTCCAAAACTGAATACGTCAAAGGACTGATCCCAGAGAAAAGTTACTAGGACAGAAAGATCTTGCTTGTTAATACCTGTCAAGAGCAGCCTATCATCTGGTCTGTAAACACTAGGCCATCACACCTTTCTTCCTATGGGAAAGTACTGTCATTCACTTTCACAAGACCACCCTGAAATCCAGCAACCATTTCTGTCCTGGCACATTCTTTTGTGTGAGCAATTGATGACAAAACACCTTGGAATAAAAGGTACTGCTAAGAGAATTTTGGATTTCTTAGCAGCAAGGTATTTATTGACAACGTTGGAGGCAAGCCAGTTCGCACTAGACAAACTTGCCTAACTCAACAGGTGCGAAATAAGCCAATTTATACACTCAAAATACATGACTGCAATGTCTTAACATACTTATTCATGTGGTTACATCATTATTATTGATGATATTATTAATGATAGGCAGAGTCTAGGTGGAGTCCAGGTGGGGCTTGGGGTGGAGCTTCCCAGACTCTTATCTTGGCATCAATATTGGGTGGTTGTTTCTGCTCTTCAGCCTCACTCTAGGGGTCATTCACACTTCTACCTCGCTTTGACCTCCTCAGTTTCTTCTGTTACTGACCTGACTATTGAAGCCTGCAAAAACTACTGACTTAAAGCCATTCTTCCCTATTCAAATGTATACCTTATTTTAATTTATGACCACTAGGTTGATTCTTCTAAGATTAGGTCCAGTAGGCAGAACAGGACATTCACCAGTAATTCTCCCATGTTCTTCTAGCAAAACAGGCAGAGCAAACATTAAGAAATGTTTTTTCTCTTGGTTTAGCAGAGCAAGGTGTATTACCAACTAAGTTAACTCTTTTGTGCCCTTGCTCCTGTTTCAAGATATAGCAGGCTCTTTGGCTGTGGTGTGAATACAAGGTTCCAAATAGAAGGGGCAAGGTGCAAGCAAGCTTTATGTCCCAGTGCATTTCTCTTGTGAGAGCCTTCACAGTCTCACAGAGTCTGTTAGCATCCCGTTAAAGGAACACTGCACTGATCAGTCGCATTGGATTGGAGGGCAATTTGACTGACCTTTTCAGAGAGCGAAACCAACAGCAGGTCTTTCCCAGTTTATTCAAGTGTGTGCCCACTGCTGGCAACTGCTCACGCCTGTGAAGGACTCACACTAACAGTATACAGAAAAACACATTTTATTCATATCAAGTTGTGACAGATTAAGATTCAAAGATTCCAGGTGATAGTACCTCACTGCAAAAACATATTTAAAACAATATACAAACAAGCTCTAATCCCAAGAAAAGTATTCAGAGTGCATAGAGTATGGCTCTTACCCAATAAGCATCCCTATAGGGGGACAAGACAGGTTTAGCTCATCAACTGATCCCAGCAGTTACGACTGAGTCTTCCCTCACTTTTTCCCCATTCTCGACTTTCATACTACTTTCAGTTTAGGTGGAGCTTGAGTGACTTTAGTCATAATTACCTTTGTTATTGATTGGTGTAAACGTCTCATGCTTTGCTTTTAAAGATACAGTAAAAAATATCGAGAACATGCCCAGTGGGGGATGTTGTACCTTGGAGGCAGGTAAATTTGGGATGGAGGTGTGCATTAATATTACAATTAGGCTTTAATGAACCAAATTCATTTGAGAATGATTTTGCCCAATTTTGTCACAGTTGTGGGCTCAGCAGCAGGACATCTTTTATCTCCCTTGGCTGATAGGTGCTATGTGGTCTTACCAACTTATAAGTACCACCAAATTCCCCTCCCTGCAAGGATTTCCACAGAGCCTGGCCATGGTATCTCCACTCCACTCCACTTCACCTTCTGTTTCATCCCTCTTAACAGGTGCTTATGGTTGTATGGAGAATCAATGTGGAGCATGCCAATCACATTCCATCCATGGAGTAGCAGCTGTATTTTACCCTACACTTTCCATTTAGCTGACAAGGCTATGAAGGGCACCTTATCCTTGCTCACTGCACTCCCTCACATACAGTACACAGACACAAAGGCAGAACAATCAACCCTCACATTTATTATTAGGGGGTTATCATGTCAAGCCCGTCTGATTCGCAGCACAGATACTGGAAGGAGGCGCCTCCTCTCAAGTAGGAGATTTTCCATATGCCCTCAGGCAGGATGCTAAGTAGTCTGAAGGCAGCTGTAACATCTGTCAGAGACTTAGGATTCACATCCTCACCGGAATGATGGGGGAGCAGACACCCAGGCATCAGGAGGTTTTCTTCAGGGAGGACTGTGAAACATTAATTTTATCTGTGTAACCAGAGAACACACAGCCATGTCAATAGTCCAGTAGGGACTACCAACAGACAGGATCCTTATGCTCATACAATTCAGAAAAGATTGTCTTTTAGACAATGCTATGGAGCAGAAAATACTACACACTACTCTTTCCTCACAGGTAGAAAGATTTTGGGGTCCTATTCAACCACTGATTATGAGTAATTTTAGAGACAGATTTTTCTAGGGCTAACTGTGATGGGACTACTGGAGACTGCTTTCTCACCATTTCCTCCATGTACTCTCATAGCTGCATCCACACAAAATTCATCTCCAAATGTGTTCTGAACAGATCTGCTTTAATAGCTTTTTTCCCCACTGAATGTAGGACCCTTTTTCAGACAAGGTAAGCAAACAAGCCCACCACCTCCAAACACCCCAAAGTGACTGGGATTGCAGTGAGAACACAGGAGCAGCTTTCCCCTCAGGCTCACTCCCTTCTTTCATTCCGTATTCTGCATGGGCAGGTTACTAAAAATGAATCATGAGTCACTTAACCAGGCTCTGAGTGACAGTCAAACCCTGGATTTCTGGATTCATCCTGGGCAGCAACAGGTGCACTGAAGCCTAAGTGACCATGACCGTATAACATACTGAAACATAACTTCTTGGCAGGATGGTGAAGAGAACAGGCAGGATAATTTGGGAGAAGCATCTTTGTCTTTAAGTGGTCTGGAAAAATATAATGGGGGGGGATCAAAGTCAAAGGAAAGACAGAAGCTGAAATGGTGTGCTTTATGCTGAAAGATAATACTGAACTGTGCCTGAGGGAAAGAGGGCAGTGAATATTGTTTCGACCTGTAGATGGAAGAGAAGGCCATAGTACAGGGCTATGAATTTGTCTGTAAGCAGAAGACCCCACATTATTTTTGTTGATGCTAGAGCTGCCTCCCTGAACACTAAAGCTGCACAGTACATCTCCCTGCCTTGAATGCAAAGCAATCTTGACATAAATGAAATTCAGTAAGCAAGGAATAGCTTACCGAAAAAGGAACTGAAAGCAAACATAGTTGGGATTCCCTAGTTTGTGTTTGTTTCTCACTATCTTCTGAAATAATTTATTTTTTTTTTCTTTGAGCTCTGATTTTACTTTCTGTAATAAAGAATGGACATATGAATAGAAAAGGGGAGCTGGGCGCAATGTTACAGCAGGCAGAAAGGCAGCAAGGCCTGGGTGCAGAAATACAGCACACAAGGACAACAGAGCCCAGTGAATGCTCCCTTTACACAGGGTCACACCACCCCAGAAAGACAGCAAGGAGATCCCCAATGCCTGGGCAGCACAGCTATGTTGCATTTGGAATGAAAAACACTGCTCAGGCCTGTGACTCATGGGGACCTAACTTCTTCATCAGGAATATGTGGCTCAGACAGCACAGGTGAGATGTAACAGCTCAGCAGGGTAGGGTGAGGAAGAGCTCCTGCCTCCCATTCAGGCCTGTTCCCAACCCAAGTGAGGAACTACTGCCACTGGAGGGGAGAGGACTCAAGACATGCTCCTTGAACTGATCCTCTGTCACCACTTGCACCAGCTGGACACCACATCCACATGGCACCCATCCCCTCAAGACCTCAAAATCCCCAGGGCTGGTGCAAGGAGCCCCTAAACCCATATGGCCTGCCAGTCCCAAGGGGCCAGCTATATGGGACCTCTAAACCCTAAAGTGCTCCCTAAAACTCACAAGGCCTGCTTTAAAGGACCCGAAATCTCACAAGTGATCCCAAAGCTGCACAAGGCTGTCTCTTTAGGGACTCTAAATCTCATAGGGCTCCCTAAATCAGACACAGCTACATGGGACCCTAAGCCCCACAGTGTACCTAAACCCCACAGATCCAGATGCATGCAGCCTTAAATTCCATAGGCCTCCCTACAGCACACGGACACAGCAGCAATGGACCATCAAACTCCACAGGGACAGCTGCAAGGGATCTTAAGCTTCACAGGAATCCCTAAATCACACGGGGTCAGCCAGAAAAGTGCCCGTAAGCCTCACATCGCCGGAGGCAACCCCCTACCCTCGGCACGCCACGGCGCCCTGAGCGCGGCGAGGAACGGGAACGGACAAGCACCGACGCCACCACAACCGCCTTCCGGGGCGGAGTCGGGGCGGGTCGCGGCCGAGCACAGCAGAGCCGAGCCGAGCCGAGGGAAGGGGAGTCGTTATGGCGCAGCGGGCCCTCCCCAACCCCTACGCGGATCACGACAAGTCCTTGGCCGCTGGCTACTTCGACACGACCGGGAGGGTAAGCGAGGCCGGGGAGAACTGCCCGGGGGTATGCAGAGCAGAGACCTGCCTGGTTAAAGACACCCGGCGCCCTGGTTGTGCACCCGCCGGGTGTCTCTGGTGTACCAGTGCCCACCCGCCTGCCGGTATTTCCTTCACGTTTGTGGGGTTTTCTCTCTACAGCTGACCCCGGAATTCACGCAGCGGCTGAATAACAAAATCAGGGAGCTCCTGCGGCAGATGGAGAGAGGCCTCAAGTCCGCCGACCAGCACGACTGCACCACGTACACGGGCTGGGCAGGTAGAGTCGTATCCCACAGAGCAGGAGCTCTCCAAAGGAAACTTCTAGGTCGGGCCAAGGCAGGCCGTGGGGGTTTGGCCATTGGAATGGCCACCGTGTATCTGTGTCAAGAACGGTGTTTCTTCCACATGTTTTAGTCCGTTAAAACAAGGGGATGTCTTCCTCAGGATTCCCCAGTTTTGCAGCAGGTTTGAAGCTGTAGAGAGAAGACCATAGTGTGGTAGGGCAGGATTGTGTCTTCTCTTGGTTAATAATGCTGAACTTATGCAACGGGGAAAGCCAGCACCTGCATGAGAGAAGACATAGGAGCCTTGGAAGGGACTGGCTCCAAATCTGGCCAAGGTGGGAATGGTGAAAAAACTAGTGCTCCATCCAGTGCTCCATGGAGTTGGCAGGAGCACATGGTAGGTCATTTACCTGCAAGAAGTCCTTGCACATGGCAGCAGTGATCTAATGGCCTGAAATAATGTCCATCTTTTCAGTTTGGGCTGAATTTCATCTGATGACCTTGTCTGATTGGCAGGTTTCTTCAGTCTTGTTCCCCAGGTAGTGCCCCTCCACTTAGCCAGGGCTAGTCCTGCTCCAATACCTACTGGAAGGAGCAGAAATGCAAATGTGAGTATAGTGAAGTTATGCACACTAACTCTTGTGTGCAAAGCTTCCAGGAGCTTGTTTTTCTTCTGTTCTGCATTTTCAACCTTGTTTTCTTTCCTTGGGAATGTGCCCTGCCCTCCCTGTTCCTCCCTACTGGTGCCATGGAGGACACACCTTTCTCTGCGCCTCACCCTTACCTGCTCCTGTGTGCTTTGGCAGCTGTTGTGTCTTCTGCACAGTGCCAGGCCCTGCAGAGAGACCCTAGGGGAGATGCAATTAATCTCATGCTTGCTGCAAGATTTTTTTTTGCAGCCACTAGGGTTTTTTTTGGCAGTACACGGCAATCCTAAATGGCATCTTTCTACAGCACAGTCTGGGTGTGGCTAAAAGCATTTATGTGTAGGTGCCGTGGAACTTGATGTGTGCTTGGGAGCGTGGTGGTCATTGTGTTGGTGCTAAACTGATGTTGCAGCTTGATGACAGTGATGCCAGAAATGCCTGCTTAAACATTTTAGTTAGGCAGACAGGCACTGAGAGCACTCTAAGAAATAGGGTTCATAAGAAATGCTAGGATGCCAGTATTAAATTCCAGTGCAGGAGAACACTGGTTTCATCAGTTGCTGCCTGGTAGCACTCTTCTCCTGCTGCCTGTGAATGTATGCATTTTTGCTCAGTGCTGGCTGATTTCTCTGTGGAAAATGCATTCAGTCTTCCAGTCTGTGTGACCCTGTTCTGAGGTCCTCTTCAATGAAAAGCACTCCACAGGTAAAGATGGTCTTCGGTCATGATGGTAGAGTCTGCCTCTGGCCAGAATAATTCCGGAAATAAAGCAGGAGGACAATTAACTGATGTCAGGAATACTCTCAAAGTCTTCGGGGACAAGGAAAACAACTTTCCCCAGAGGCCATGTTCCCTTCCTTACGGTGGTCCTAAGGAGCTTCATGTTGGAAAGTGACTGCAGTTGTGAAACAGTGGTTTAGAGCTCTGGTAGAATTTCAGCTTATTTTCTTTGGAAGGGAGTTTCTCAAGAGGGATTCATCTCTTTTCCTCCCAAAGATCATTCCTCATGAACACACCACCTTCTCACCTTGGCTAATAGGATTCGGAAAAAATCCACAGGCAGATTTCCTGCAGGTCACAGCCAGCAGAGTGAAGTTTTCAGATATTACACTGTAACTTTGTCACCCACTCTTCTTTTCTAATCCTGGCAATATTAATTTATTCAGTGATGGTTTCCAGAGACAAAATTAATTGGGTCAAGACAGCAGTTTTTTCTTGTATTTGCTTATGTAGAAAAGGCTTGTTGTGTATACCTTCATGTAGATCATTGCCCAATCGTGGTCCACTCTGGCCTCCAATCGGGAGATATGGAGACACACCATCCATAACATTGCTGCTTCCTTTGAGAATGCATGCAGAATGAGTCTTGAGGAGAAAAGACGATGCAGAAAGAACCATGCCTCGCCAGTACCACCTATGGAGACTTTCTAGTGTGCCTCTTGCAACTGGACTTGCCTATCTCACATTGGCCTTTTTAGCCATCAGTACGCTTGCAGCAAGCATGGGTAGAGCCCTTCCCAAATCTTCATTCGCGAAGCCTAGCCATGATGATGATGACATTACACTCAGGTAATAATGGAGCTTATGCTGGCATTTTACTTTGGGGCCTGTTTCTTTTCCAACATATTTGACAGAACCCTGTTCCCCAGCCTGCATTTATGCTAGGAATACCATGGCTTCTTGGCACGTGAAACTGGACTGGCGCAAGGAAAAGGCTTATATTGTCAGCTCAGAGGCAGTGAAAACACGCTTTGGATCAAGATTATCCTGTGAATGGCTGAGTGCCCTCAAAACATGTTTGAATCGGCTTGTCACCATTTCATTCAGCTTATTCAGTACAGATCTCCCTGTAGGCAGCACCTGGTAACATGCCTGAGTACAGACCAGCCTCAGCTGCAGTGTTCTGCTTTGACTTTCAATCAGTTTAGTGAGACTGCTGAAAGAACTTTTGGGGTTTCAATCTGTTTCACTGGTATCACAGTGTTGACTGAGGGAAGGTAAACTGCTGTAAGCTGATTTTGAGTCAGAAGCAGTACAGCTGCTTCATCCCTTTTCAAAAGATTAGCATGAGGATGCTGAAGAGTGCATACATGCCTGTTGGCATAGCACAAAAGGCCTTGGTCCAAACACTGCCTTGACTGGGAGTATAGGGGATGGGAAGGGAAGGAAACTGACTTCACTCCTGTCACCTCTCAGCCGCAGAGGCTTAGGAAGCTCCTGAGTTCAATGCCTGCTGGACTGTTGTGTCCTTCCAAGGTAATGTGGTATTTAAGAGAGAGATTCTCCTTCCTCTACCCTATGACAATGCCTTTGGAATTTGTTTCCCATGCGAGCATTCCCTTCTGTGGCAATGTCATGGCTTTCAGAGCTGGAGGGCCTCTGAAACAGACCAGCAAGTGCAGCTGGCCTGTCCCATCCACAGCTTTTGGCTGTCCCATTGGCCGGTTGGGTTGAGGAGCAGGGCTGAGTTGCCTTTTGAAGGTACTCTTCAAAGACACACCAGATGAGGGAGAAGTCAGTTAGAAACTAATAGAAATTCTGATTGTACCAGTTCAGGAAAACTTCTGAAAAAAACACGTTTTATTCACTTTAGTGCAATATCTTCATTTTAACCTCAAAACCCAGAGAACTTGAGTTTCCTGAAGAGAGTTCTGTTCAGAAAAATGGAAATCCATGGATAATTGCTACAGAGCAAGTCAGTGAGGCTGCATTTGATGAGAGGTAATAAGAGTCCCTTGTGTCACCCACATAAACCACATTCCTGCCAAGTGCTTGGTTGGTAGTTTTTATAAAATCTCCATTTCTTGGAGATTGTCAGTATTTGACAGCACAAGGCTCAGAGCAATGCCATGTAAATTTGAAGTTGGCCTTACATTCAGAGAGTTGGATCAGATCACCTCCATTGATCCTTCCTAACCTAAATTGTTGTAGGATTTTATGATGGGGTAAAAGGTTTTACAAAAGAAGCTTTGTTACCCAGGTTTTAAGGCTGGAGATGCTGAGGCATCCTGAGTAATGCCTTAAGTCCCACAGTGCACTAAGGCAAGCTGTAGTAAAATGCACCTGTGGTTCCCCACACAGTTCTAAACGTGGAATGATGCAGCCTTCCAGAGGAGATGCAGCATGGCTTTGGTATGCATGTAGGAGCACAAGATAACATTCCATCAGAAAAGATGCTTGTTATTCTTTGAACTGGATAATGAAGCTATGCTCTAGCTTTTATCCCATACCTAACTCGTTAATCAGCTGTCTCACTAGAAACCACCAGGCTTCATCACTGTGCAGGTTTCTGCTGCTTCCCTCTGACATCCTGCCTTGAGGGTGCTGACTGACTTACTTCACTGAGCCAACAAGATCTCTGAGATTTATGATTGTAGATGGCCGTTTTAGAACTGGTCCAAATTTGGTCCAGAACCTTTTAGAAAACCACTGTCATTTGTGGAAGGACCACATCGCAGCTCAGCTCCTGGTGGGCAAGGAGGCATCTGTTCAGAACAGTCTAAAGGCATAATTGCTTGCAGTGATAGTGCAATCCAGCATAAAAAATGAGTCTAAACTTGCAGGGCAGTTGAGGCATAGCTTTACTTCTTTTTGATCAATAGTATGGTCATATGAATGAGATACTCTTTCAGCAGTGTTTTAGCTCATGAGCACAAACTTTTGTGCCATCTGTAGAATTAAATTCTGGCTCCTGTTTTCCTGCAGTGACCACGTGATTGACACTCCAGTGTATTGGCTTCCTGCACACTGGAGGTGGCAGTTTCAGTCATCAGAGCCCTGCTGAAGGTTATGCTGTCAGTAGCATGTGTTCACTGCAGCCTGCACCATCAGGGGCTGCTTGATGCATTCCTTATCACATGTGGCTCTGCAGCAGATCTTACACTACAAGGAGCAAAAAACTTGGACATTTGAGAAACTCTAGAGAAGGTGGTCCAGTAGTCATCGATCAACAGAACAAAGCCCAGATGTCTTTGGCGGTAGCAGGCCACAGGCAGCCACTGCATGGCAGTTCTGCTGGAAACAGTCAGAGTCTCAGAAGTCACAAAAATAGGTCACATTTCTGACTGTGACGCTGAACACAGACCACCAGGACACACAGAAATGGAGCAGATCCACAGCTTACCTATCCCCATGTGACTGATGATGCCATGTTTGTATAGCATGTAAACACCCAGTTAGCCAGCAAATCCTGCCTGATCAGTTAGAACGAGGAGGTTATTACTGGAGAGGGAGTGAGGCAGAGCTGTGGAATAGCTTCTTCAGAGCAACGCTGCCCAGCTGAGCCAAGTTCATTGGGTGAAAACTCTCTTGTCTCCAACCTGCACTCCTCTGAAATACTCTACCTACATCTTGGCACACAGGTCAGTATAGGATATCCGCCACCCAGGTGACTGCATTTTGTATCACTCTGCATACACCTCAACATTTCCTGTTTAAATGTGGGCCTGCCCTCCTCTGCTAGCCTTCCCAACTTTGGGGCTCACAGATGGAACACAGCAAGGGGCAGGCTGAAGGTAGCGCTGCTTGTGCCCTTCTGATCAGCTTGGGAGTATGAATTCTAATGAGTTAAAGAAAATTTACTTTAAATTGTAAGTAATGGTAAGGGCTTGAGGTTAAAAAAGAAAGGGAAAAAATAATGATTTGTGGAAGCAAATTCAGTATAGATCAGTGGTTTTTTTGGAATCTTTCCAAAGACACTTGGGCCTGAGAGGAAAGGGTGTGAGAAATGTTTTAAAAGAGAAGAGGCAAAGAAATCAGAATAAAACAATGCTGAGACATTTACTTTCTATGAATTCAATCCTAGCAGTACTTTTGGCATCGTAGTTATGAACGTAATTAGGGTGTGTGATGGCAGTGGAAATAGAAGCTACTTATAAAGCTAAAAGTTGTACATTAAAGCAAATAATAATGCAAGTTGTGCTCAGACAACTGTCAGGCCTGTTAGAGTCTAGAAGCTGTACCAGGTGCTAAATAAATGAAGGAGAGTCACTTGACATTTGCTAGCTGGAAAAGTAGGGTTCACCTTTAAAGAAGGGCTTTGTATCCACATCCTTATAGATCTGAGTGATGGCCCTGTGCATCTGAGCTCTCTCTGGAATTACTAGCACTGAACTGCTTAGAGGGAGGACAAGGTTCAGCAGGAAATGGAAATTTTGTACATAATATACATGAGGAATTGAATTGTCTGTAGCAGAAAGCTTTGGAGGTTACCCAAGAAAAATAAGAAAGTGATCTAAATTTGAAATTGTCCTCAGAACCATGGAAGATAATTTTGCAGCATGCTTGCCCCCTTCACCTTACCATAACAAAATCTGCAGAGATCGGTTCTATTCATTTAGGCTTAAATGCCAGACCTGAGTCTTCTTAGCAGTAGTTACTGGTAAAGGGAGAAATAAGGCAAGTAGCTTTTTTAAGTGCACTTTTGAGGATGCCTCCCCGATCAGAAGGATGGTTCAGTGTGGCAGACCTTTCAAACACAGCCCTTACCGAGGACTCCTCAGTTACCTACTAAAACCTTCAAGAGCTGGAGGAAGACAGGGCAGACAGAAGCAGAGGATAGTAAATTAATGTGAGTGCTCAGTAGTGGAGTTGTTTCTGTAGCTGGCCAGCCCATTGAAGACATCCCTAAGATTAGCTCAGTTATTTAGAACATGGTTCTAATAACAACAAGGTTGTGAGTTTGATGCCATTCACTTAAGAGTTGGACTGGATGATCCTTGTAGGTTCCTTCCAACTCAGAATATTCTATGAAATTTCTGTGAAACCTCCAGAGAGAACCATGCAGCCTTTTCCAGCATTCCAGGTAGCTGTTTGTCTGTCAGACAAGGGCTGATCTCATGAGTGATGTGTTGCAGAGGAGAGTTGGACAGCCCCTGTTATGTTAGGAGGATGCACCAGACCTTGCTGTAGGGCTTTGGCCCAGTTCAGCAGCAGGAGATGATGTCCAGGGAGCTGTGACAACCTTGCTGGTGCTTCCCAGTTTTAGGGAAGAAAAAAACTAGTTAAAAAAAAAAAAAGGGCAGTCAACTAGGATGTCCTAAGGGTACTGCTGGTCCTAGTGGCATGTTATTTTGTTTTAAAATCCAATCCAAGCTAAGTGACCTAGACTTTTACCCCCCAAGCACAGGAAAACAATTACAGAGCAGGTAACAACTCAGCAGTGCTCTGCCACAAGTACCATGATACCCAAAGATGGGGTTTTTTCCCCTCCACTATTGACCAACAGTCACAGGTACAATTTATTGACTTAGGTGGCCTTGTCTAGGTCTCATTTTTTGCTTCTTGCTACTAAAATTTTATGTATTTGTATGTAAAATTGTGTGTAATTGTGTGTTCTCCAGGCCCTCTGTCCAGGGTCAGACGCTGCTGTTTCTCTTGACTTGCTGTGCACTCATGAGTGGCATCAGGTACAAGGAGGTTGCAAAGCAGGAAAAGAAGCTGTGAGTGCTACAGCTCAGGATTATGTCCCTGGATGTGCCTTAGAAGACTGTCTATAAAGCTTATACCCTTGATGAGGCAGAGGGATGGGCTTTCAGGTTCATAATAACAGCCAGGGCAGAGAGCAGGAAGATTAAACTTTTCTGGTGGGTGCAACCTCTGTGTTCCTCTTTCAGGCGTTGCTTTGCTGTATTTGCACCTTTATGATGTGTATGGAGACCCAGCCTACCTTCAGATGGCCCACGAGTAGGTGAAGCAGAGCCTGAGCTGCCTGACAAGACAATCCATCACTTTCCTGTGTGGTGATGCTGGGCCCCTGGCAGTGCCTGCTGTCATCTACCACAAACTGCAGAACCAGAAGCAGGCAGAAGACTGCATCACTCGGTAATGCATCACTTGGTTATGTCTTTGACCTGATGTTCCCCTTGCTCACAGACTTGGTCAGGACTTGTATGGGGTACCCTCTACCAAGCCTGAATACATTTTGTTGCAGTTTTGTGTGAGAAGTAATCCAGTAACTTAGGAAGGCAGTACAAACTGCCCTGATGAAAGAGGTGGCTTAAGGACACAGGCATGACAGACTGCAAACTAGGGAGCAAGGGTATTGGTCAGCTGGTATTGCCATCTTAAAAATGATTCTGATAAGAATTATTATTATTATTACTGATAAGACTTTTATTCAGAAAGAAAAAAAGTACCAAAATTAAAAACAGAAGAAAAAGCCCAGAAGATGGGGTTTGTTGTTTTTTTAGAACCCTTCAAATCAGCTTTACAGCCATTTTGATTAAAAGGAGAAATGTGTTGGATTATTAGATTTAATTTTGGCACTTGTTTCCACTTGCTGTTTATTTGTTGACTTTGACTTGAACCTAAGATTGACAGCATCCCTTTCAACTGCTGAATGCAGCTGTTTATGATTCATTATTTCTATTTCCTGCCTTTCCTCAACTGTTTTCAAATGTATTTTTGTTGGGTACATAAGACAAATGGACAAACAGCAATTCTAGATCAGCATGGGGCAGAGCAAGGAAAAGAGTTAAGGATATGCAGTTGCAAGCTTTTCTTGCTTAAGGGAGATCAGTTTTGAGAAAGCAAGAAACAGCCTAGTAAAGAGTTTCCATTTTCACATGGTGAGCACAAAAAAAAGGCAAAACCCCTGATGCTTCAGAACAATGCTGAGTGCCCTTAAACAATCATGAGCAAGTGATGTATAATAGCAATTAAAAAAAGCCATGGGTGGGAATCAGAAGTGTCTGTATGGTTTGGACACCAAGTTCCCACTCCTTTAACTAAGAATGACTTCTGGTTCCTGTGGATATTGTCAGTCTGAGGACAGAACTCTCTTCTTTATTCTTGTAATAATCTGTGGATTGGATTTTGCTTAATACTTTGACCAAGTGAGTAGTCCTACTATTATTAATGTATTTGCTAACAAAAAAGAAGCTAATCTGTCAAATGGACTGATCAGTTGTAGTCAATACGGAAGTCCCAGTTGTGAAAAAAATCCCCAGTTCATGTTTTCTTACTGAGCTCTCCCTTCCCTGGATCCCACCTGTTCTGCCTACAGTTTAGTTAGTGACAGGATGGAATTTTGTGATTAATTCTGCACTGCTATCTAATTGGTATCATAAAGGCAGAATCTTGGAGACTGGTTTCTTAATTCATCTAAACGGAAAAAAAAAAGGGTCTTTCTTAAAGGAACAGTTATACTGTCCTTGCTCTGCCACCAATTCCCAGAGCCATTAGCCTGACTATGCTCCTTTAAAATGAGAGTATTACTCTGAGAAGTAACTCCCTTAATCAAAACTCTTAAGTGTGTTTTGAGTATGCTTTTTGGTTACAGAACAGTTGCTAAGCTATGCAGTGCAAGAAAATGCACTTCTATCACAGCTATGGAGAACAAGGACCTCTCTGCATTTTTTCATCTGTCTTTTAAAGTACCTCATCTTTACAGAGTCTGTGGAGAGAATCCATCAGCCAGGTTTTACTTGCAGTGGAAGAGATAGAAGCTTACTTTCTCCTACATGAGTTCATGACTATCAAATGTGCTCTTATGCTCTAGAGGGACTGTTTCAGGGCAGCCTATTTTCCAAGAGCCTGTGGAAGTCTGAGCTGTGTTCCAGGAGCCCTCTTTTCCCTGTCACCTCTCACCAATTCAGAAAGTCAAAAGGTTGGCTTCAGAGCCAGTGGCATACAAAAATCCCATTTTGCTATACAGCTGCCTCGATTTCCCTCTATCCTGAAACTGCTGATTTTTGAGAGTTGAGGTAATAGGCTGATATGTGAATAGGAATGACTCTGTCTTTCAGAGACCTCAATTTAGCCCTCATTCCTGAGAAATGCATACTGCATGCAGTCAGACCAGGAGCATCCCAGGCGTCTCTTTTTGCATGCATGACCATATTTCAAAACCAGCAGAAACTACTGGCAAGCTTCATCCCCTGATGATCCTGGCTAGAAAGCAGCTGGAGGGAAAGCAGTAATGGATAAGGCGCAAGAATAGTAGCTCCAGCTGCCCCAGATTTCCCCATGAAAAGAAGATTTCACATCCAGACTTCAGAAAATCCCTACCATGGGTATTACAATTCATCCATCCATCCGTTCCTTCTATTGCACCTGACATTACCCAACATCTCAGAGCTGAATAACATCACTAGCCAGCATCATTGATGTCCAGCCAACTGCTAAGCAGAGTCTGTCTGTCCAAAGACTGCTTTCCTTCTTGGAAACTCCTCATTCTTCTTTCCTTAGACTTGGAGGCAGGGATAATGAGGAGGCAGCAGGGCTTTCCCTTCAGCCCCCACAGCTCAGAGAGGAACCTGTACTTAGTCCTAGTCTTGGGTGTTAAGTCCCTCTCCTGGGTTAAATCTTGAGAAACCTCCATGATGGAGCAATGCACATTTCAAGTGGAAGATGGGGTCAATCCACCTTGAGACAGTGGTCCCTCCTTTCTCCTTCCAATATCCCTACTCACATTGAATCCAGTGCCGAGGTTAAGTTTCCTGCCATGAGAAGTCACAATCCAGCATCCTCTTTCTGCTCTGAGGGTACTCTGGACATCTGGTTGCTTCTTTCCTTTGCAACACATTGTTGTGCCCTGGAACCAAGGCACCTTTTCTGTTCCTCACACTGCTGTGACAGGGAAGCCCTGCACACACAGAGTTTTCCTGGCTGGTTTCACAGAAGGAAGCAGCTCAGGAAGCAGCCTTGCTGGCACTTATGCTAGTATTTGAAAAGTGATGGCACTTTTCAGATTGCTGTCTCATGAATGAGCAGAAAAATAAAGCCAAATCCAGTCACATTGCTACCCGCTGCTCTGACAGAGAAAGACATCCAGCCTTGCTGGAACTGTGATGAGAGGTAAAACAAAGGAAAAATTGCATCAAAAATTAATTGGGTTACAAAGCATTGGTGTAAAGAGCTGTCAATCTGTTAGCACTACAGAAATATCACCAACTTTGCAACAAAACAATAGAAAATTGTCAAAGAAAACACCTAACTGTAGCAGATATCACTCTGCACTTGTGGGCTAAATCTTGGTGCCAGCCAAGCTGTCCTCAGTGTGGGGATGTCCCCAGACAGCCCACAGCACTCACACCCTGCTGAGCTGTCCTCACTGCTGCTCAGCTCTCCCTAGAGCAGACTTCTTATATGTGCCACAGTGGCTCGATGTTAAACATTGGTAGCTTCACCTCTTTCTTAACTTTTTAGCTCACGGAGGCACCTCTTTCTCCACTGATAAGGTAGCCCTGGGTCACTTGCAGGCATGGAGTAGAAAGGTCTTTTTTGTCAGGACTTCTGAGCATTAGGGGTGAGTTTTTACACAAAGCAGCCAAATTAAAGGGAAACAAATTTAGTTTGAAAGTAATCATTTTTGGCAGAGGGTTTTCCGTGGCAGCAGCATCATGGGGAGATGATGGTGGGCAGCCTTTCCTGAGCAGACAGCAGCTTTATACTGACCATTTCATCTAGCTCCGGTTTCCCCCTCAAGTAGCTTCCTATCCTGGGTTTCTGTAGCTGAATTTTTTTTTTTGGTACTGGGGGGGCTGTGGAGGTGGCTTCTGTTAGAAGCTGCTAGAAGCTTCCCCTGTCCCATGAGAGCCAATGACACTTGGCCCCAGGAGGGACATCCAGCTCTTGGTCAGGGCCGAGCCAATTAGAGATCACAGTAACGCCTCTGTGGTAACATATTTAAGAAGTGGACGTTGTTGTACAGAAGAAATTCCAGAGAGCGAGAACATGGAATAACAGGCAGACATCAAGGTCGCTGCAGAGGTGGGGGAGGAGGCACCTCATGGAGCAGGGGAAGGACTCAGAGCTAAAACCCCTGCAGCCCATGGAGGACCATTGCGGCGCAGAGACCCCCCTGCAGCCCATGGTGGAGCCAATGCTGGAGCTGTGGATGCTTGAAAGGAGGCTGTGACCATGTGGGAGGCTCAGAGTGGAGCAGAATCCTGCAGGAGACCTGTGGACCCATGGAGAGGCAGACCCACACTGGAGCAGGTTTTACCCAAGGGGGAGCTGTGGCCCTATGGGGGGCCCACATCGGTACATCTCATCCATGAAGGACTGTACCACTATGGAGAAGTGACCCTTGGGACAGCAGATGTGGAAGAACTGCTGCCCGAGGGGTGGACTCACGTTGGAGAAATCTAATAAAGACTGTCTCCTGTGGGAGGGACACCATGGAGCAGGGGATGGACTCAGCTGTTGTCCCCTGTAAACTGTGGTGAAGACCGTGGTGAAGCAGGATGTCCCCCTGCAACCCACAGAGGCCCATCGAGGTGCAGAGACTCAACTTTTACTGCACCCCATGGATGAGTAACCCTCAGGGGTGGGGGAACTCGCAAGCAGCAGCAACTGCAACCACCTGCAACCCCCCATGGACAGAAGGAGTGAGGGGAAAAGTGTGTGTGGTGTGTGTTTTAAGACTGTTTTATTTCTCACTATTTAGCTTAGCTTTTATCCTGTTAGTAATAAATTTTAAGTATTATCTCACTTTGAGTCTCTTTTTGCCTGTAAAGTTGGTAAGTGGGTGACCCCTCTCCCTTCTGCCTAGTTGCAGAAAGGGATTTAATGAGTCCATGGAATCTGGCCAGTGTTGATCTGCTGCACTTCCCCAGAGCTGGTGGTCTAAAACCCAAACACATAGTATGAATGCATTGTAAAGGGCCGGGCAGACTAAATAAGCCAAACAAAAATCAGAGAGGAAAGAGTGATTCCGCACCTTGCGTAGCGGGAAAGCTGACACACAAACACTGGCCTGACATCTGCCAGGGCACAGGGAGCATGAAGGAACAAACCATGGCTTTGAGCTCTGGTTTCAGTGCTTGGTTATATGGCTTTGAATGTCTTCTAATCTTCCTCCATGTGAATTTTTCATTGTAGTTTGCTTCACCTGCACAAGGTTGACCCACGGATACCAGATGAGCTGCTGTATGGGCGCATGGGCTATCTCTATGCACTGGTATTCGTGAACAAGCACTTTGGAGAGGAAAAGATCCCTAAAAGTCATATTCAACAGGTACAGAACCTTTTGCTATCTCTTCCGATGCAGCTCATCCTTGGGCAGGTAAAAATCAATGCGAGATGTAGAGAACTCTTGCAATAAGGGAGAAACCATGTCATGGTATCCCTGCTGCTCTTCTTCCAAAGGGACAATGCACCATGCATGCCCCGCTATCCATACAAATCCATAGGCAGTATTGAACTGGCATATATTTTGCTCTCTCATTCACGCTCTTCCCTCTCCTTGGGCAGAAAAACAACTCTAGTTCTGTGTCAGGATACTCACTCTAGTGTGTCCCTAACCCACATCTATTCTCATCCCAGGTCTGTGAAGGAGTTGTAGCCTCAGGAGAGAGCCTGGCCAAAAAAAGGAATTTCACAGCAAAAAGTCCCCTGATGTATGAGTGGTACCAGGAGTATTATGTAGGGGCGGCCCATGGTTTGGCTGGGATTTACTACTATCTCATGCAGGTAAGAAGCAGTGGAGGGGAGGGAATGTGCCATTAGCAGTTGTTTCACATTTCTTTGAAGAAGGAGCAGCATCTGAATTGGCTCTTGGTGATATCAAGCTGGGAAAGATGCCTTGTCTGATGGACTTACTCCTGTTTGATCATGCATCGTCACTGCTGAATGTTTTCTCCAAGACTGAAATTGAATCTCTGACCTTGATGGAGATCTCTGGAGAAATGTGACCTGCATTACACCAGCAGTATCATATAATGGAGGCCTGTAGGTCAGCTGGGTCTGAGTTTCCCCCTCATGTTAATTGCTTATAAAGTATTCCCGTTTGTTGGTATGTGTGAGCTTCCTGCATTTTTGAGGTGGTTACTTGGAGCAATCTCAGATCATTGGAGTGAGAATCTCTGGGAGAAAAGCATAGTGAAAGAGATTGCATTCATAGTAGGAAAGTGGGAAATGCTTTTGTATCCAAATGAGGACCTGTTTCTAAGTGTGAAAGAGGTGGAACTTTTTCCTTTGATAAAGGAGCTGAGTTCTGTAGTGCCTGAAGCAGCCATGGCAAGACAAGAGGCTGGAAGCTGCAATACCCCTTTGCTTTAATGCTGTCTTTCACACTATTTTGCACAACTCACTGGACCTCTGGCAACATTCCTTACTAGCTCTGAAATAAGGGTGATAATTCCCCTATGGAAGTCACTTTATACATAAATGTACAGTGCTTAAGCACTTAGAAAAATAACAGCAATAAATAACATTGCATTTTTAAAGCACTCATGAGCAATGCAGATTATTTTGAAGTAGAACTAGGTGATATCTTTTATTAGACCCAACTCTCAGAACAGATGGGAAAAAAAGCCACCAGGTTTCAAGTGTATGAACTTTCCTTTAAGACCCTCAAAGTTAAAACCCATATACAGCATAAGCAGAATTTCTGTGAATGTAGCTTTCTTCTGTGGCTCGAGAGGAAGGTGTGGTTGGTGGGTTTTACTTAGATTTTTGGCAAGAGGAGGATGCATGGGCTTAATGCTTCTCTGGAATATGAAGTGCAAGGAGCCTGGATCAGCGAAGCATGATACAGAAAAAGCCTTGGGGGAAGTAAACAAGTGGAATATGGAGAGGCAAACATCTTTTATCTCTATTGGTTTTACAGCACAGGTATTAATCTTTAATTTTCCAGTTATGAAACTGGAAATAGCATGTTCTTTAGGTGAGAGTGCTCATTGCAGTCTGCTGTGGGAAATTAGAACTGCACAGATTTCGTGTGGGGCAGTGTCTTTGGAAGAGGACACTAAAGCCACTCCCTTGCTTCCATCTGAGGTCAGCAGTGAGGTCACCTCCTTGAAATCACCCAACAACACATGTGAAAATGCAGCATCACAGCTGAGATGCTCTAGATGCTAGCACTCATCACTGGCACTCATCCTTAGTACTGATTTCAGACAGTTTATCTCTTCACTCCAGCTCTGGGTATGGACGCTATTGCTGCTGTGGTGGTTTTAAATTTTAGGCTTTGGCTAGGTTTGTTGTTTTTTAGGCCTTCCTGGGAAACAAGTCAGGTGACATACATTGACAAATCATAGGTATTCCCTACTATCTCACATCACATGGGATAGAGGAGTGAGGGAGGAAGTTCTGGGACACACTGTCTTCAGACGCTTCCTTGGGTCAGCCTCTCCAGTGCAGTCTCTCCTCCGGCCGGGTCAGTCTCTCGTCGGGCAGGTGGTTGGGGGGAAGGTTCGCAGCTCGGGGCTGGTCACTTCACTCTTTGGGTAATGCAGTGCCTTATCTGTTTTTCCTTGGGTGTATATATAGTACCTATATAGTACCATTTGAGTTACCCCTCTTTCCCTGTATTTGCCTGCTATTCGTGTAGTGTGCATATAGTACTAAGTTCCCTTTTCCTCCTCTGTAAATAAATATATATATCTCTGTTCCCCTCACGGTCTGAAGCTTTTAAGATTTCTCTCCTTCCCCTCGGCTTTTTCGCCATTTTTCTCCCCTTTGGGGGGGTGCTTTTGGGGAAAGGGAGGGGGGGGGGGAAGCTGTGCTGGTGCTGGGAAGTTCTGCGCGGTGTTGCTTTGTTTTGGTTTTGCCCAGGGTCAAACTTCCACACTGCTCATCTTCAGGAAAAGCTTGCTTAGAGTGTCGTGTGACATGCTAGGGACAGTCCTTGTTTCTGGGATGCAAGGGTAGGACTGGCAATAAGACCCTGCCAAGAGACAGCAGCCAGGGGCTGAGTGGGTATTTGTGAAGTGTGAAAGCGTGGACCAAAGAAATTACGTCATTTACAAGGAGCCAGAGGGAACATAGCTGTAGTTGGCTTTGTTTCCACCTTTCAGGCAGATCTTGGGTCTCTTAGGGACAGACAGAATAGTAATTCTCCCTGATTTAATGCTTTCTCTCTCTTAGCCTGGCCTCGGAGCAAGCCAAGTGAAGCTGCATAATACAGTCAAGCCCAGTGTGGACTATGTCTGCCAGCTCAAGTTCCCATCTGGGAATTACCCTCCATGCATCGGTGACACCAGAGACCTACTTGTCCACTGGTGCCATGGCGCACCAGGTGTAATCTACATGCTTGTCCAGGCCTACAAGGTACCAGAAATCTTGGAAAGATGCTTTGGGGACCCCTAAATGTGGCACTTCATCACATAGAAGATGCTGTAAGATCCCCCCTGCCTGGGAGTAGGATGGCTTGTTACAGTGAAATCACGGCACAGGGACCACTTACTGATAGAAAAATTAATCTTAAAAAAAAATACTTCTGAAAATACCCATCAGTTTTGTGGGCTGTCCTGTTGCAGATGATTGATGGTGACAACTAGTTGTGTGTAAAGTAATGGTCATACATCCCCATTCATCACATCAAAAACATCCTCCTTTAAAATAGACAGCAAAGTCACTTCCAGCAGGAGAGAAACTAATTAACCCAAGCCTCCACAATGCACAGGGATGCTCTTTGTTTGCAGGAAATCACCTCAGCAAGGATGACTGTTTCTTGTCTCTACAGGTCTTTGGGGAACAGCAGTACCTAAATGATGCCCTGCAGTGTGCAGAAGTGATCTGGCAGTATGGGTTACTGAAGAAAGGCTACGGACTGTGCCATGGGACAGCTGGCAATGCATACAGCTTCCTCGCACTGTATAACCTCACTCAGAGTATGAAATACCTCTACAGGGCCTGCAAGGTAAGAACCTGAGGAGATTATTCACTTCTGCCTTCTAAAGCAGTGCCTTGGCATTTGAAACCAAATTTCTACTGTGGCAGACGTGCAGCTAGATCTAACTAGCTGCACCAGAATAGTCCTCAGCAGTGCAGTCACTGGCTGACAGCCTGTACAGAAGGGATTTCCCGCAGAAGCCTTGCTCTGCAAGGGGAAGCGTGAGGATGAGGGTAGTATTTTTTTTTCCCAGATTCTTCTTTAACCACATTTGAATGCTTTTTGTTCCTCTTCTTTTAGTTTGCAGAGTGGTGTTTAAGCTATGGCCAACACGGGTGTCGGACTCCAGACACACCATTCTCCCTCTTTGAAGGTAACCTCAACCTCTAGCTTTGTGTTTTGCTCCTAGATCTGAGCTGGTCCATCACCAAGGAGAATGAAATCCACATGCCACTGAGGAAATTGCAAAACTCAATATAGAGGATGGAAAGGAGATTATACTCATTGTTTTTACCTTTCCCAGGAGTGGTCTCCTTGTAGCACAGGCTAATGTCTGTTCACAATGGCAGTTCCATCAGTGAGGACCTTGGGCAACAGTGTCACAGGGACAAAAGTTTGTCAAAGCTGCTCAGAGTGTTAAGCTTAGGTATTGGTAAAGCAGAAGGGAGGGAGCTGGATGGGGGGAAAGACCCATTGTGTTTTCCCTGGTGTTTTCAATGTTTGGTCAACATCAAAATGCTTTCCTCACTGAAATAGCAAAGCTGCTTTGGAAAACCTGTATTCAGACCTTGGAAATCATTTAGGGCCTTTTATTCTGTCTTCATGACTCATTCACCCTTGGATAATTGAAAAAATGGGTGCCTAAAGGGCATCTTGCTGAAGCAAAGTGTGGTTTTGTTATCCTCAGGAATGGCTGGAACAATTTACTTTCTTGCTGACCTGCTGGTGCCAACCAAGGCCAAGTTCCCTGCGTTTGAACTGTAAAGCTGAGCTTGCCAGTTTCCTGCCTGAATCCTTCTGCACTTGGAAACTCAGTTGGGCATTGTTTTCTCCTTCTTCCAGACTCATCATTCATTTTTTGTCTGACTGAACGTAAATCCATCCTCTTGAGGGCATGCTGAGTTCTCTAATGCTTCTAGTCATCTCATTACATTGATTCAATTTAAAAGACAATGCAGATTTTGCTGGTGTCCCTTAAAAATGCAGGCCTGCGGGTGGGAGCAGGGAGAACTCAACATTATTTTGTTGGCTGCAGAGTTTTGCTATTTTCTGTATCCCATTTTGTGGGAAAAAGTTTTCAGTTAAATGTAACTTGGGCTATTTAATTTCTTTTTGTGCTAATAGTTGCAGAAATTTAGCTGCCTATGTAAAACAGAAGATAGAAAACTGAGACTATTGCCCTGCAAGTTGTTTCTAAGTGTTTTCTTTCTGAGCACCCAGGGAGTATGTGGTTCAGTAGCTGGGCTGCACCACATGAGGCAAATGTGTTAGACTAATGGAGTCTTTATATATGTTTTTAATGTCATCTTACAAGTGGCAGAGCTGGAATTGACATGCCAAAGCCTTGTCCTGAATTTCCACCTATTTGCTTTAAAGGCAAATGCTATGTATAGCTCTTTTGTACATTTTTTTCCAGTGGCAGACAAATAATCCACTGTCAGCTTACACTAAACTTTGCTAGTCTGTTGGTCATCTAATGGAAAACTCCGATCTAAAAGTGAGCTAAGCATGCTTGCTGGTATGGTCTCTTCTGAATAGCTTTGAGAGTTTATTTTGCAGTCTTTATTTAAATTTGTGTATTAGGTGGTGCCAGACCCACCAGCAGCAAGGGAAAAGAAATATGTTCCACTGAGTTCTGTCAGTGTTTAACTCCATTAGCTGTATAGATGTTGTTTACATGTTTTCTTTTATAAGCTTTCCCAAACCTGCATAATTTGAGTCACTTGTTTGCCTTGCTACTGCTTGTTGTAGTTTGATTTGCAACCACACAATTATCCAACTGGAAAATTTGCCCTAGTTTAACTAGCTTTGACCTGTCAAGCAGACCAGATACTTAGCAAGGGGTAATTCTGATTTTCCATCCTTTAGCTGATCCTGCACCAATTTGCAGCAATTAGGGACCACTTGCTTAGCACTGAGCATGAACTAAACACTGAGTGCAGGGAAAGTTACAGATACAGCTGTACCACTTTGTGCTGCTTAAGGGCAGATCCTCAGCTTGCACAGGAGGGGCTGTGGGTTTTGATCTTTCAAGGGCCCAGCTGCTGAGTACCTCAGGCCACCTTAAGGGCAGGTGAGAGCTGCAGGGCGGCACAGCCACACTCCTGCACCAGTGACAGTGAAACAGGACCACCAGACCTGGCACACTAACACAACTGTTTTACATGTGCCTGAATGCAGGGCAGCCAAGTCCCAGTGACATAGGCTTTTCCTCAAAGCCCATGCTTCTGCTGCAATCACAGGTTTCTGAAAGTCCATCAAAAGACAGCCTGAAGTGCAGAAAAGCTCATCTGCTTGGGGCTGGGCATCCCTGTTAGAAGCCTCAGGCACATTCAGGCTCAGCAGTGGGTATTCCATATCATTCACGGGGCCTGAGCAACAGGGAGGTGATGGAGAAGGAGAAGGAGGAAGCAGGAGTTGGCAGTACATGAGGCTTCCTGTAAGTTACCGTCCAGCTTAGCTGGTATGATGGCAGAGTAGGTACACTGAGCCTGGGTTTCTCCTGGGCACTGCTTCTGTAAAGGAGATGGTTTGTGCCGCCTATGGCATGGTGTCATGACAGCATAATGTCCCAGGGTTTGTACACTGATGAGGTATTGCGAGGGAAACTTATGGACACCACGAACTGACCAATATGATCAAGGTAATGCCATTTATTGTTGTAAAAACACCCCTTAAATAACCCAGATAGCACACACACTGCAAACCACCCTGTGACTGGCTAATACGAATAACACACAACTCTATTGGTGTAAAATAAAGTCCTTGTGATCTCTCTCTGTTGCCGATGTNGCTAACAATAAAACTAATAATACGACTAATAACCTTGTTAACCCCATTTCACTAAGTCAAATAACCAT
>VWZG01008871.1:2033-80216 GCA_013396735.1 Grallaria varia
ACACAGGTTATACAGGTTATACTATATAAAACTGTTAAAGTAGCAAAAATTGCAAAAAGTGGGGCTTTCATGTACATTTAAAGATAATTTTCCTCTCAGTTCTTTTCAAAGGGCAACGTATTTATTCACGTCTCATTCAGAGCTTTTGAGTGTATGAAATTCCATAACTTGACGTCTTTATTTGCAGAAAGCAAGTTATTAGAACAAATGGTGCAAGTGTTTACAAGTGAGACTTCAATTTACTTTCTTTATATATTAATTAACATAATTATTTTTTTTCTTATTTAGCTGATGTAACTCTAGGGGTGGTGCCTTTAAACTGATGTCAATGTGATGAATTTTATCTTTAGCACCTCCTGGTTCATTAAACACCTTATTCATTAAGACTATTACATATTTTATGCCATTTCGATCATCTAACTTTGCAGATTCCTATGAAGGCCATATACACATGAGTTGCTATGCTTTTATTTTAGACTCCATGGAATGCTCAGTTTTAGTATGGACTTGGAGAAGAAACTGCCAAAGTAGTTTACTTCATGTGCACTGCCTTCTTTTAAATTTNCATTTTAGATATCTGAGCTTTTTCACCACTTTTTAAATTTTTTTTTTTTTTTTTTTTTATTTATTTTTAAACTGTGCATATATTTTTTCATTTGTTCTTTAGTACTAAACTGCATAAGTATGTCAAAATAAAAATGAACAAGATGATACACTATTTCTATATAAATAGAAAAAACAGATAGTGACAAATGCAGTGCTTGCATCTATCAAGAAGGAAAGCATTCTGCAATGAAGGAGCCTCTCAAGTGGTGCTCCTGTGTGGAAAGTTATTCAGGACCTCTAATTGTGAGTAGTTTGGACTAGATTTGATTAGAATAGATTAGGTGACAGTACATGAAAGAAATACTACCTGTTTGATTCTTTTATCCATGTCAACTGCTACAATGGGGCATAATCATAGAATCATAGAATCAACTAGGTTGTAAAAGAACTCTGAGATCATCAAGTCCAACCTTTGATCCAACACCACTGTGATTACCAGATCATGGCACTGATTGCCAGGTCCAGTCTCAGCTTACAAACCTCCAGGGATGGTGAATCGACCACCTCTCCGGGCAGGCCATCCCAATGCCTGATTACTCTGTAAAGAATTTCTTTCTAATATCCAACCTAAATTTCTCCTGGCAGAGCTTAAGGCCATGCCCTCTTGTCCTCCTGCTGGCTGTCTGGGAGAAGAGATGAACCCCCACCTGGCTACAACCTATATTAAACCAGATGTAATAGGGTATTTTTATCTTATTGATTTACTTATTAACTTATTTAAATCCTAAATTTTTGCCATTATGATGAGAATAAACAATAATTTGTTAATATGCTGATGACTCTTTAAAACCTGTCAGCACATTTATCCATTGTTCTTCAAAAGAACCAAAAGTGTTTCACAATTCAGTGAAACTAAAAGCTTCACAAAATAAAAATATTTTTCTATTGGATATAGAAATTACGAGATTTAGATTTTCCATAATTTTCCATCACAAATTGTGTCAATTATCACAAACTATAATAAATTGTCTTTTATATTTATGGCAGCACAATCCAGTGCCTACTGTGTCAATGCTTCTGTCTTATAGTTCCCAAAAAACTGCTTGGTTGCTCTAACTTGAGTTTGTGGAGAAATTCATTACAGATCAATGCAAAATTAATTAATAGTTGACATTTGTTACAGCTTCTGACAATGATTCAGTTCAAAGTCTGCTAGCAGAGTGAAGCTATGTGGTCATGACCATTGCAGTATTGTGGGCAAAGATTAGTCAAGATACCATGTTTTAAATTTTTCTGGTAAAATGTTTAATTATATAACTTCCACGGTAGGAAACATGAAAAAAAAAATGTTTTTCTTATATCTGATAACTCATCCACCATACAATAGTTGTGATTCTTTCCAAAGCAACAACTTTTTTGGTTTAATAGTGCATTATTAAAGTGACTCTCCTGATTATGCCCTCCTACCTAGCTTGGCTCATGGAGTAATCTCACGTGAACTGAGATGAAGGGGTGTACCCCAGGAAGGTAAAAATGCAATTTCAGATCAGTGTGGAGTATGTAGTATATCATCAAACCTTAGATGTGGAAAAACAGAATTTTTACTCCCTCCTAATATTCAGCTATTGAAATATTTGACCAGGTATTATTTAATACAGTGACACCCACATGTCTGTATGCTCAGATATCACAGGGACAAGGGAAAAAGACCGCACAGTGAGATAAAGAAAATATGGGAACTGTAATGGGTTGACCCTGGCCAGATTCCAGGGACCCATTAAATCCTTCTGCAACTAGGCAGAAGGGAGAGTGGTAACAGATAAGGGCTAGGAGAGGATTCATCCACTTACCACCTTTATGGGCAAAAACAGACTCAAAGTGAGATAATACCTAAAATTTATTACTAACAGGATAAAAGCTAAGCTAAAGAGCGAGAAAAAACCAGTCTTAAAACACACACCACACACACACACGCACTTTTCTCCCACCCCTCCTTCTGTCCATGGGAGGTTGCAGTTGGTTGCGGTTGCTGCCACTTGTAAAGTGAGTTCCCCCACCCCTTGGGGTCACTCCTCCATGGGTTGCAGTAAAGGTTGAGTCTCTGCACCTCGATGGTCCTCCATGGGTTGCAGAGGGACATCCTGATTCACCACGGTTTACAGGGGACCACAGCTGAGTCCATCCCCTGTTCCACGGGGTCTCTCCAGACACTCTTTAATAAACTTCTCCAATGTGAGTCCACCCCTTGGGCAGCAGTTCTTCCACATCTGCTGTCCCGAGGGTCACTCCTCCAGAGTGGTACAGTCCCTCATGGATGAGATGTACCAGTGTGGGCCCCCCCATAGAGCCACAGCTCTCACTCGGGTAAAACCTTCTCCAGCGTGAGTCTGCCTCTCCACGGGTCCGCAGGTCTCCTGCAGGGTTCTGCTACATCCTGAGCCTCCCACAGGGTCACAGCCTCCTTTCAAGCATCCACCTGCTCCAGCACAGGCTCCTCCATGGAGCTCCTCCATGGGCTGCAGGGGTTTTAGCTCTGAGACCTTCCCCTGCTCCATGAGGTGCCTCCNAAAAAAAAAAAAAAAAAAAAATCAGCTATAGAAACCCAGGACAGGAACCATCCTTATTTTTTGTTTGGTTCTCCTATTCATACAAATCTCAGTTCAAGGAAAACTCTCAGTGCAGAATTTCTACAAAGAATGTGGTGAGACAGATCAGGATTTTCTGTATCATCAGGAGTTGATGGGAACAGAATAACATTCACGGGCTGTTAAAAAGGCCTGTTATGTCAATCCCAGTCTCACTATTTTTACTGTCTCTCTTATAAGAGTAGAAAACAAACATCTTTAAAAAAATATAGTTTTAACCTACTCCTCATTTAAGAGTGTAGATTAAAAGAAAAGAATACTATCTAAATTGTCTTTTCTGGCTTCTTAAATATGAGAAAGTACCTTTTGAATGGTAGGATTTTGTAGTCAATTTTGCTTCCTGAGATGAAAAAAGGAGAAAGAAGGAGCTAAGGATTTTTTTCTTTATAAGGAGAAGATTAAAGGACAGCCCAGATAAAATCTACATTCATTTTCTACCTTTGCTTCTTTTTTTGCCAGAAGGAAAAAATAAGATCATGTTATCTAGACTTTAAATGTCGAACAATCCTCTAAATCCTCATTATTCTGAAGATTACAGAGACTACAAGTCCATACAGTATTTCCTGAAAACAAGCACAGAGAAACGGCAAGCAAGTACCTAAATGAAGGACTGAGAATTATTTCTTTCCAACACTGAAAGAAAAAAGGGAAAAGGCACATAGCATTAGCTGTATTTCTGCCATTCTGTCTTCAAAGCAGTACGGTAAAGATGAACATGAATTAAAGAGAATGGCCTGAAAGGACTGTTTAAGTAGGCTTCTTAATAGAAAATATGCTAATCCGTAGAGCACAGATTCAGATGCATTTCCAAAGGTGCCTGGTATTGAAAAGATCTAAACCAAACAGCATATGGAAGTTAAAATTTTGCTTAGAAAAATAGTTGTGCAAGCTCTGCATTCCAAACACTTGCTTTAAAATTCTGACTTTTCCAGTTTTCCTTATGCAATTTATGATTATTTGAGGTCAGTTTCTGCTTGTGTTTTATATACGGTAGAAATTAGCAATTCACTTACTACAGAACAATTGTAGAGAATAATTTGTTTCTTTTTCATGGCTTTTTCCAAATTTTGCTTTGAAAACTAATTTGCCTATTCTAGCAAGTTTTTAATTTGTCCAACATGGTTCAACATTTACTGAAATACTTCACACAAAATAGAAAGTACAGAACTAAACTGAGCTGAATTCTTGTTCTCTTACGCTCAAACTACACTTAGAAGAAAATAATTTGAAAGCAGTGAAGAAATTATTGGGTATTTCTGAATTAACATACCTACTTTCTAACATAGGGATCAAGAATGCGGGGTCATCTTGCTAAAAATCAATTGTTTCTGGACTATCTGCTAACTTTCCAAATAAATTAACTGAAATGGTACTGAAGTACACGGAGTGGCATGGAGTTTAAAAAAAGAAAAAAAGTTCTCTGACTAACAAAGAAGTACAAAACAGCAGCGCTATTTGCTACAGTTCTCAAACAGCAAGTTGTTCTTGGCCTTTTTAAAATTCTTCTTCTGGATCAAATTTAGAGCCTCACAATGCAAGACAATATTTTGAGGAAGAACTAGTAGTGGAGTCTTGATCCCTGATTTATTAAGGAAATTAACTATATTGGGTAGCTCTGACTATGTATCTCTCTGTATAATTTAAGTGAGAGATTTCTAAACAAATCAAGTGGTAGAAATCTTAGAGAAAATATTTTGACACGTTTTGTGGAAATTTTAAGGTAAGTAGAAGACGGAGACTAAAATAAGGAAAAGCAGTTATGAATTTGGCCCACTGAATAATTCCAGTGAAAGACCAACACATATACACCTCCGAGGTACCAACAATACATCCTGACGCAGGAACACTAAAAAATAAAAGCTATAACCAGCCCAGTATTGCAGCAAGGGATTTATTAAGGAGACCTAAACACAGTCTGTAGGAAACCAGCTGTCACTCATTCTGCAGCTCAGGGGACTACCTTGGCTTTAAATAATTTTTCTCCATGAAATTATATAAAGAATAATCGTTCTACTAGACTACCTAGTTATTTCTTTGAAAAAAACTTTTAGTGTTTATGATTTTGTGTCTGTTATGATTAGTGGTGACTTTATAAGTCTACAAAATCATGACACTACCTAAAATGAAAATTATTTATTTAAGATTTTAGAAATGCCATATATATGAGAGGTGAAGTATGAAGTCAGTTTGTAATATCCTCTGTTAAGCAATGTGAGAGAGGCATCAGAAAACTAAAACCCTTTTTCCTTCTGTGATTTACATATTAGTTTCCTTAGAACAAGTATGATAGAAAGTTTAATATCTGTATTTTCCTGATTTAGTATTGGTAATTTTTTATGTTAGAACTTAAAAGTTTATATTCTAATAAATTTTCAGGAGCTTACATATGACTGATTCTAATATATGCATACTATAATTCAATTTGTTTGGTGGGTGCTTTTCGTGTATAAAATGTTTTCATTGGGGTACAGAAGGATTTCCACTTATGTTTGTATGTCTGCTATTTTTCTCTGGATTGGGAGAGATTATTAGCAGAGAGGTAATGACAAAATGTTATTGCTACCTCTGAAATTGCAGCCCCTTATCTCAATGACTAATCTGAAAGCAAAGACAGAGTCAACAGAGCACCTGCTGAAGGACTTGAATTCTTTTGAAATAATTAGTTGACTGAGAAATCTAGAACTTTACAAAAGGAAAGCCTTCACAGATCCCTGTAAAGAGAAAAGAGAGCAGGAGGAAGGGCTCTGCATAGACCCTAAGATCTTGAAAGGACTGAATAAAACTTAAAACAATAGAGGTGATTTGGGATTGGGGTTTGATTGGAAACTTTAAGTGCTTTTCCAAAAGGCTGTGTGTTTCCTGGGCTTCTCTGCAAGCTGTGTGCTGTTGTTTAGATATCTTTTGACTTCTCTGTTCTTATCTTTATTTTATTGCTGTCTTGTCCCTGAGAGTATTTAAATTAGTAATCTTCAGAATCAGGAGCTCTGGAAGCTGGAAAGAATTACTTCTCACTTTGTGGTAGAGCTGGTATAACAGGAGACAGGGTCAGGATGTAGATGGCTAACATAAGGTCCCATCCTTTTTGGAATGTGTGTTTGACAGTGACCCTGCAGTCCAGAAGGGCATCTATGAGCCTACAGGTACTCAGCCTTGGTAAATTTGCACATGCCATCTTGATCAAGTAGGTATTGAGAAAGTTTATTCAGTATTATAATATTAAAAATTTCAAGGTAAATATGTACCATCAATTTACTCTATAGAGGTTTTCACGAATTTTTGCTTTACACTTTGCACAAGTAATATCACTTGAATAAAATACCTATGTCTTTACTATCTGAATATGTTGTAAATATTAGGTTTCTTCCTATTTCTTCAAACATCAGACCTCAGTTAATGCTTTATGCAGACATTTATTCAGATAATGCTTCTTCTTTTTTTTTTTTTTTTTTTTCCCAGTAAGAGGGTGGCTGTATGTGGAAATTCCGTAACAAAAATTGTTATTTCATTGTTAGATGCATAATAACTTCATGTTCTTCTGGTAGGGGTTAAAGCGTTTTGTTGGTTTCTTGGGTTTTTGTCCCCAAATTATATTTAATTTTTTTTAATGGAAATTAAACCTTTATTTGGTTTTAGAGGAATTTCCAGAACATATTCCTCTTGGACACATGTTAAAAATACTTATAAAAGCAACATGCAGAAAGGTGAGTAGCAGAACTTAAATGATTACCATTATCAAAATAATACACATTCCATGATCAGATTGCTATCTCTAATTCAACAGCATAGCAGACACTCATGATATTGTATTTTCTTCTTTTTCCTTTCCAGAAATGAACAAAACATCACTACAAAGTGCCAAATTGACAGCAGTGGAATTAATTCTCTCTGCCTGGTAGACAAAGCTTAACAACCAGGCAGGATTCCTTTAAATTTTAATACCTTTGTCAGGCTTGCCTTATTCCTCTGCTCTACGAAAACTGGCTCTTTGTCCATTGAAATTAATTATGCCATTTCCATTTACTCCAAAGACTTTTAGTTCAACTCTCAAACACAGGAGCGAACTGCATGCTAATTACTATTTCAGTAGCATGTATATATGCTGAAGTCTATGTTTGTCAAAATAAAATGAAGTATGAGAACTAGAAATAGCATTGTTTGAGACTATCGGTTAAGGCAAGTCCTATTCTTGAATCTTCCACTTACTGCTAGTAATTCTAAGTACTTCAAAGAACATTATTTTTGAATGGTGACTCTATTAAAAAGTAGGAGTTATAATCCATTAAAAATAACATGCATCTTGCAATAGTGGGTAGAAGAATGACTAAATATATGCACATGGAGAATGAAAAGTTTGTGTATGGGCAGTTCTAGCACATCTCTGAATAGAAATAGTTAATAGGATGACAATTATTCTTTTCTTTCCATTTCTCACGGAAGGTGTTGAACTATTTTAGATGTAGGAGTTACTCCCTGGAGAGCTATATACTAGCTAAGGGTAATTGGGAGGGAGATAAGGAATTGAAGGGAGCTCATTTTTTCCCAGCCTCCGAAGTAAAAAAAAACGCACCCTTCAATAATTTTAAAAAGTAGATTACAAGAGTAAGAATTGTTGCAATTTAAATTGAATTACAATTCAAATTTTAATTGAATAAAGATATTAATATCTGACAAATAAACACTCTGCCAGCCTCCACAAACACTTTAAGGACAGATATTCCCCCTTCCCTATTAAATCCACACGTGGATGAACTGACAACAGCAAGCTGAGTGGTGTAGCTGACATATCCAAAGGATTGAATGCCATCCAGAGGGACCTGGACAAGCTCAAGAAGTGGGCCAACAGAAACCTTATGAGGTCCTACAATGCCAAATACAAGGTCCTGAACCTGGGTTGGGTCAACTCCCAGTATCAATACATGATTGGAGATGAATGGATTAAGAGCAGCCCTGCTGAGAATGACTTGGGAATGATGGTGGATGAAACACTGGACATGAGCTGGCAATGTGCACTTTCAGCCCAGAAAATCAACCATATCCTGAGCTGCATCAAAAGCAGAGTGGCCAGCAGGTCAAGGGAGGGGATTCTCCCACTCTGCTGTCATGAGAATGCACCTTGTGCACTGTGTCCAGGTCTGGGGCGCTCAGCCCAGAAAGGACATCGACCTGTTGGAGGAAGTCCAGAGGAGGACCATGAAGATGATTAGTGGGATGTAGCATCTCTCTTATGAGGAAAGACTGAGAGAACAAGGATTGTTTGGGCTTGAGAAGAGAAGGCTCCAGTGATACCTACTGTGGCCTTTCAGTACTGGAAAGGGGCCTATAAGAAAGAGGGGAACAAACTTTTTAGGGGGGCCTGTTGCAATAGAACAAGGAGTAATGGGTTTAAAGTGAAGAATTGTCAATTTCAATTTGATGTAAGAAAGAAGTGTTCTACAATGAGAGTGGTAAAACGCATTGCCCAGAGAGGAGGTGGTGAATGGCCCATCACTCGACACATTCAAGGTCAGATTGGACGAGGCTCTTTGAGTTGAAGGTCTATGACAGAATGACAAAAAACTATAAAAGTTTAGACTCAAGAAGTAGAAGACTGGTCATGAGACCATGGGTTCAAAGCAAGAACCTGAGGATTGTAGAATGATATGAACACAAGAGAATATTGAGCTGAGGTCTCCTGCTTTGAGGAAAGAGCTAGAGGAGGAGGATGACAAAGGCAGATGGATCTTGGGGACACAGGAAGTTGATGGTGTGATGGACCAGAAGATGAACTTTCAAGGATAGCGTCCTACAAGAATAAGGCATGGCTGAGGTAAAGATAGATAGATTTACAGAGATATGTCTGTCCAGTTTTGGACTGACAGTTCCAGAATGTGGAGAAACTGGAGACAATACAAAGGAGAGGTATCAAGATGGACAAGAGATTAGAGCATATGAGCTATGAGAAGAGTCTAAGGAAATTATCTCCTTTTAAAAGGCTCACAGAAGCTCTAATGGCAACTTACTTGAGGAGAAGTTATGGAAATGATGGAATCAAAGTCTTCTTGGTCACACTAGATGATGTAACAAGGAGAAACAGCTACAAATGCAAAATTGAAAGGTTCAGACTGCACATACAGGGGGAAAATTAATAGGAGAGTAATGCAAACCAAACAAGTCACCTAGAAGGGCTGGGTAATCTCCATTTTTAGCAACCTTCAAAACTCATCTAATTGAAAAGCCATAGTCAGCCTGATGTGATGTGATGATAGATCTGCTTCAGAAGGGAGGTTGAACTGGAAAAGAATCATAATTCTAACTAATACTTCTTTGATGCCTGTACCTGTGTACAGATATAAATTTGTTTGTATCACATAAACTTTTTTTGTACAAATTTTACACTGCAAGAATAAAGTGTGGAATCAATGATACTTGGGAAAAGGAGGAAAAAGGTTATTGCAAGAAAAGGTAATATAATCCTGCAATCTTAAACCTGTAGACATTACAAGCAAGTGCAGTCTCTATGGGATTTGGTAGAAGCTACAATACAATAAAAATATAATTATCACTCATAGAGCATCAAATTTAGGTGAATTACACTTGCTTAACAAACCCAATAGCAACCATATTGATGTAAAGTAAGTTATTTCACTAGAATACATATATTAACTCCATTATTTAAGCTATTACTGAACTTGATCTTGCATACAGCCTCTATCTTACTTCTTCAAAATCTCTTCCAAAGAAACTGTCTTTTAGATATGATTAAAGTCAGTATTAAGTTAGATGAAAGCTTCAGCAAACCATAGAAAAATGTACAACAAGTCCAGTAAACTACTGTATACCTTTAGAGCTCTAAATTCTATCATTCTCAAAAGACATTTATTTGCCTTTATTTCAATGAGCCTCTAGTGAGCTGCTTAGAGAAAGCTGTTGAGAATTTACATACTGAAATACTCAAAAAGACTGTACAGAATGTGTGAGAAACTTGCATTTGCCTTGGATTAATTTAAATTATATATAAAATGGCCATTGAAATCATAACTTACACTCTGTGTTATGACATTTGTGGTGAGCTCAGTACTGTAAGAACCAGTGAAGCAAGGTAAAGTGTCTTTTGGGGCAAAAATATAGGTTTAAATGTAAATGTGAAACATATTGAAAGTGACAAATGGGAAATGTTTATCTTAAAGATTCTTAAAACAATAAATATTTAAATTTTTTGTGAGGTTTCTTAAAACTAAACTTTGGGCTGCATTTTCTGTTATAGTACAGCTATTTGACATAAATTGAGAGGTACATATTTGGAGGTGTTGGAGATATTTGGTTTTGAACGAAGCTGGTACACTGTCTTTCAAAACTGTCTGGTCCCAAAAGCTCAGTCTGCAAATTATTTTTGCCCAATGACATGTTTTCCTTCTACAGCACCTCCCCTGCTTACAACATCTGCTATTTGATGGTAAAAGCAGCCACAGTCAGTCAATGGGAACAAGACAATCTTCAGTCCTCTGATGGGGGCAGTTGGGACTGAAGGTAGTGGAATAGGACTCCACCAAGGCCCAAAAAGGCAGGCAAATTCCCCACCCTAAAGCCTTCACCACCCCCATACGTAAACCTACTTGCAGGTATTGATTGTGTGCTTTCTTCTTTAGGCATATAACTAGACAAAACAGTGTGATGAGTTAGCCTGGGCTAGCAGCCATACTCCCATCCAGCTGTTTACTCATTCCATATCGAGAAAATAAGAAGAATGAGAAAGTTCATAGGTTAAGATGAAGACAAGGAAACCACTTACCAATTACTGTTGTGGGCAAAAAAAGTTTTGACTTGGTGAAATTAACTTATTCTCAGCTAACATAAATACTTAATCACTGATTCAGTTAGTGGGAAACAGACAAAGCACTGAAACAAAACCTTTTCTCCCGCATTCCCAACTTTAAATTCACTTCTTGCTCCAAACTACTCTGTTTATTCCCGCGGGTAACCCTCTGTCCCTTGGCAAGAAAAAAAATGAGGAAGGGCACCATATGGGCAGTACTTAGCAGTTTCTATCTGACATTCTGATCTCCTCACACCTTTCCTCTGCCACAGTGTGAGTTCTTCCACTGGCTACAATGCTTCAGAAAACCAGGTTTTCATGGGTGACAGGGAATAACTGCTCTGCCATGGAGTGGATCCTCATCTCCCTCCTCTGACTTTGGTGTTTCTTCTTGTGTCTTGCACTACTTTTATTCCCTCCTCCTCATTCTGTCCGGTGTTCTGCCCTTTCTCAAATATATTATCACAGAGGAGCCACCACTGTGGCCAAGGGACTCAGTCATGCCCTGTGGTGGTTTGGTTGGAGCTGGCTGGAGCCATCCATGTCCAGCCCTTGGCAGCCTCAGCATCTTCTCACAGAGGCAACCCCACAGCTCCCACAGCCTGTGCCTCGCCACAGATACCCAGTGCAAACTGCTTGTGAAGGTGCAGTGAGCCTCTTCTGAGAACTCTGGGAGATTAAAAAGGCAAAACCTAATTATCTGCTTGATTCATTTAAATACATATGAATAAAAGAAAATTATGTTTTGAATTAGATTTAACGTATTTCATTTATAGATAAGTTATACTATCTCTCTATTCCCATCAGGAATAGAATATTAATTTGTTATGGTTATGTGTGACAACCTTTGACACATTCATTGAAATTAGAAAATAAAAAGGTGGAGGTGTTCATTGAGAATTTTTTTTCTCAATATGTAATGAAAACATTCAACTGCTCACAGATTTTTTGCAAACATGCCTTTTCCAATTTGTATAAAATCAGACCTGTAACTGCATTAACAATTTGGGGTTTTTTTCAGAGAGAGAAGCTGAATGCAATACAGAAGATGGATATCAGCTAGTATCTGTGGTTTAAATGCAATGCTGAGTAATGGCTTGAAAAATGAGGCAATTAAAGTTTGCTTATGAACAATTAGCTGTGATCATCAACTGCTCAGATGAGCAAAAAAAGTAAATTAGGCACATGTATAGGGTATACAAGAAAAATATTATGTTTTTTAACCAAGGAAGTATAATTATAGAGGAATTTACCATGCACAATCAGAATATACTACTACTCTTATGTGATACAACTAACATGAAAAATAACTGAAATCTACCAACAGTTTACAGAAGGACACATGAGACGTGGGATGGTTTCAAGAACTTCCTTTCGGGGAAGTTCTTGGTTTCTCCAGACTGTTGAGACCTCTTCAGCATTTGTTCACGTAGTTTTATGAAGATTTCTGGCTGTGCCAAACACCAATTTTATTTGAATGTACATGCTACTGTAATCACAGATTATTCCTTGATTTCTTCTTACAGCACTGGTTCTCTTGGGCTTTCATTATGACATCCTTGCAATCTGAGTTTGCTCAGAGGGTTCAACACACTCATTGTCCTTCCTGTACAATCTATTGTGATCATACTACATACAATTTAAAACAGCTATATGAATGAACAAAGTGACTTGCATTATTTGATTTTCAGTCTCATATATAATTAAGATTTTCATTCATGTACTGGGAGAAAAAATTTAATCAAATGATACAGATTTTTTCAACAATAGTGTATTTCAAAACAGTAGAAATAAACTAGAAATTAATCCATTTTTACTTGAAATTTACTATACCCTGGGAAAAAATAATGTGGAAAATGTGACAAAATCTAATTTTTCATTAGCACAATTCAAAGAAAAAAAAACCTGATTAGTTTTCTTATTCATTAAAAACGTTGTTACAAGTCAAACTGACTTATGCAGCTCAAAATTGACCTAAATAAAAGACAGTTTCTCTCCCTCCTTGTTACAGTCTTTAAAATGGGCTTGAAAGAAACAGATGAGATGCTTTTGTTGGGTGCCAAGTAATGTTTGGTTCCAAAATTTATTGGTCTGCAAAATAAGGGAAAAAATGATTTAACAACTCTGTTAATGCAAATCTAGAGTTGAAACACTAGTATCATTACTTCATTAACTTATCTTCTTTGCCTTGAGGGACAACATGGTTAAACGAACAACATAATCACAATCAACCGACTTATTAAAAAGAAAAACAATTTAAACAAACAAGCAGTAAAAACATTATTTCATTACAATGCTTTCCTTATGTCCAAACAGTGATGAGTCTGAAGAAGTGTTCCCAGCAGGTGCACACAAACACATTGGACAGGTGAGAAATATACATATTTACAATGTGCGTCCTTCCAGCAGCTGCATTTACATGGTCTGCCCAGTAGCTGTCCCTGGATTCCAGTCTCTCCAGCTGCTGGCACCAGTGAATACATTCCTTCCAAGTCAGTGCCCCACTCCTGTTTCTGGTAGGAAAATCACAGAAACACAGTTGGCCCAAATTAATTTTTTACAGTGATATCAGTCTTCCATCAAGACTGGTTAACTCCATAGATTGCCAGAAATTTTAAACAGTTCATATATAGGAGAATGTAAGTGAAAGTTAAATTATTTTCAATAAAAGTTACACACTATATAACTGTTAATATTTAATTGCAACAGTAAAAACAGATTGTAAATCAGAAAAAAACTGGTTTGCTGCCATCAGCTCCAAGTTTCCCATGTCAATACTCAGAATTGCTCCTCTGAGCACAGCACAACAATTTACAGAATCACAGAATTCCAGAACATGCTGAGTTGGAAGGGACCTACAGGGATCACCTATTCCAACTCTTAACCCTGCACAGAACCATCCCTCAGAAACACACCAGGTGCCTGAGAGTATCATCCAAATGCTTCTTGAACTCTGTCAGGCTTGGTGCTGTGACCACTTCCTTGGGGAGCCTCTTCCACTGCCCAATCACCCTCTGGGGGAGGAACTTTTTCTAATACCCAACCTAAACCTCCCCTGACACAACTTCAGGCCATTCCCTCAGGTCCTGTCACTCCTGTCACTGCCTGCCCCTCCTCTTCGCTTCATGAAGTTGTAACTGCAATGAGGTCTCCCCTCAGTCTCCTCTCCTCCAGACTGAACAGACGAAGTGCCCTCAGCCCTCCTCTGAACACTTTCCAATTGCTTCTTGTCTCTCCTATATTGCAGCGCCCAAAACTGCGCACAATATTCAAGATGAGGCTATTCCAGTGCAGAGCAGAGTGGGACAATTCTGTCCCTTGACCAGCTGGTCATGCTTTGCTTGATGATCCCCCAGGACAGAGTCGGCTCTCCTGGCTGCCAGGGCACTGCTGACTCAGATTCAGCTTGCCATTGACTAGGACCTCCAGGTCCCTTTCCATGGCACTGCTTTTCAGCATCTCACTCCCCAGTCTGTTATGTATATCCAAGGTTGCCCCATCCCAAGTGCAGAATCTGGAACTTTCCCTTGTAGAACTTCATATGATTGATGACTGCCCAATCAACAGTTTTACTGAAATCCAGATTACGTCAGCTGGCTTCCCTTGATCAGCTAGGAGGGTCACCTTGTCATAGAAGGAAATCTGGCTGGATAAGCAAGACCTTTCTCTCACGAAGCTGTGCTGGCTGTGACCAATGATGGAGTCATCTTTCAGGCGTTTTTCAATACCTCCCAGAATAATCTTCATAACTTTACCAGGCACTGAAGTGAGACTGATAGGACTGTAGTTTCCAGGATCTTCCTCTTTCCCTTCCTGAAAACTGGGACAACGTTCACCAGTCAGCTGGACCTCTAGGAATACCCAAGACTGCTCAAAAACCAATGAGAGAGGTTTTGCGATGGCATCAGCCAGGTCTTTGAGGATTCTGGGATGAAGCCGATCAGCATTCATCCAGATTTGTAGATTTGTAGGGACCCCACTGGAGTAGCAGATCCCACACAATTTCAGGGTTGACTGGGATTTGATCATTATTATAGTCACGGTCCTCCAGCTTAGGGCACTGGGATCCCCTTGGTCTGTCATCTGTGTTGAAGACAGAGGCAAAGAAAACATTAAAAAACTTTGTCTTTTCTCTGTCCCTGTTTGTGAGGTGAGCATCCTCATCCTGTAAAGGGCCAATGACATTTCTGTACTACCTATTGTCATTAGTATATTTGAAAAAACTCTTTTTATGGTTTCCCACATTTCTAGCCAGCTTCAACTGCACCTGAGCTTTGGCTGTATGAAGTTTCTTCCTACAGAATCTCTGTATTCTTCTCCTGTCACTAGGCCGCCACTTCACTTCACTTCACTTCACTTCACTTCACTTCACTTCACTTCACTTCACTTCACTTCACTTCACTTCACTTCACTTCACTTCACTTCACTTCACTTCACTTCACTTCACTTCACTTCACTTCACTTCACTTCACTTCACTTCACTTCACTTCACTTCACTTCACTTCACTTCACTTCACTTCACTTCACTTCACTTCACTTCACTTCACTTCACTTCACTTCACTTCACTTCACTTCACTTCACTTCACTTCACTTCACTTCACTTCACTTCACTTCACTTCACTTCACTTCACTTCACTTCACTTCACTTCACTTCACTTCACTTCACTTCACTTCACTTCACTTCACTTCACTTCACTTCACTTCACTTCACTTCACTTCACTTCACTTCACTTCACTTCACTTCACTTCACTTCACTTCACTTCACTTCACTTCACTTCACTTCACTTCACTTCACTTCACTTCACTTCACTTCACTTCACTTCACTTCACTTCACTTCACTTCACTTCACTTCACTTCACTTCACTTCACTTCACTTCACTTCACTTCACTTCACTTCACTTCACTTCACTTCACTTCACTTCACTTCACTTCACTTCACTTCACTTCACTTCACTTCACTTCGCCTTCTTTTTTTGCCTTATTTCTAAGAGAAGATCCCTGCTCAGCCATTCCAGCTTTCTGCATTGCCTGCTTGACTTCTGACATTTGGGAACTGCCTGCTGCTTTGCCTGTAGGAGGTGATGTTTGAAAAGTGGCCAGCACTGATGGACAATAGCACCTCCAAAAATCATTTTCCCAGGGTACTTTACTTACTAGTTCTCTGAGCAGCCTGAAGTCTGCTCTCTTCATGTCCAGAACTGTGGTTTTTCTGGCACTTTTCCTCCTTTCAACAGAGTTTTTAAACTCAATCACTTCATGGTCACTGTGGTTAAGATGGTCACCACTCTACACTTTGCCCACAAAATTCACTCTGTTGACAAGCAACAGATCAAGGAGAGCATCTTTCCCAGTCCACTCCCTTAGGACCTGTACCACAAAGTTGTCATCCAGGTGTTATAGGAGTCTTCTGGCCCTGGTTCTACCAGCTGTGTGATGCTCCCAGTTAATTTCTGGCAAGTGGAAATACCTCATAAGGCCAAGGACAGTTGACTCAAAAGTGTCCCTTAGCTCCTCAAAGAATAATTCATTGATGTCATTGCCCTGGCTGAGAGGTCTATAGCAGACTCACACATGACATCCACAGTATTTGTTTGCCCCTTGATTCTTAACTCGACGCTCCCAACTGTGCCATTACCAACTGTGAACTCTGTATATTCTAAGCCTTCTATTACACACAGTGCCGTGCCTCTGCCTCTTCTGCCCTGACTATCCCTCCTGAAGAGCCTGTAGCCATCCAACAGGGCACTCTAGCCACAGGTTTCATCCCACCAGGTTTCACTTATGCCAGTGATGTCAAATCTCAGAGTTGGCCAGAGCTTCAAGTTCTTCCTGTTTGTTCCTCATACTGTCTGCTCTTATATAGAAACATTCCAGGTGTGGTACATTGTAGCCAATACCTCCTGAGGCAGATTGGAGATCCAATGAGTCCTTGTTTACTCAAGTTCTGCACGCCATCCCAACACTCATCACTGGAAAGCCTGGTTTTGCCCCTTTCCCCTGTCCAAACTAGTTTAAAACTCTGTCAACAAGCCCTGCTAGCTTCTGTCTTAGAACTTTTCCCCCTCTGATAAAGGTGCAACCTGTCTGGTGTCAGTAGACCAGGTGTTGAGCAGATCATCCCATGGTCAACACACAAACTTTTTCCAAATACACCAGCCTCGGTGCCACTGATCAAACTGAAGGATATGTGCATTCTTATCAATATTATTCCTTGTTATTAGAAGGACTGAGGAAATTGCTACCTGTGCTCCTGATCCCTCTACCAATCATCCGAGGGCCCTGAAGTCTGTTTTGATTGTCCTCTTTGTTATTTCATCCCTGCCAGTTTGAACAGCCAATAATGGATAGTAATCAGAGGGCCTTAATAGGCTGGAGAATTTTCCAGTAATGTCCCTTACCCAGGCCCCTGGGAGACAGCAGACTTCCCTGTGAGCTGCGTCTAGTCTGCATCTTGGGTCCCTCATTCCCCTTAGAAGGAAGTCTCCTATATTTTCATCCGCACCATACTCTAGCAGTCTATTTTCTAGTGATTACAGCAGTTGTTGACCAGCTTGCCATGTGTCATGTGACACTAAGCCTGGCCAATCCCTGCTCACCTCTGTGAAGCAAGATATAAGTCTCCACAGCTGTGTGACATTTCCTGTCCATTTTTGTATTGCACTCCCTGGTGAACTGCTCAGATTTCATGTCTTTCGGTAATAATATTTAAGTTTTGTTAATCTAGTCCTGAAACTGATAAAATTTTCATTTATCTTTGGAATTTTCAGAGGTGCAATGATTTCATCATGTATACATAAGATGCTGACACCAGTTTTGAAACAAATTCTGCTGCAAACTCTTTCTGGATTGTAATTTTAAGAAAAATAATAAACATTTCTTTCCATACTCCTCTCATTTCTGAAATCTCTGTCCTTGAATAAATCTTTTGCATTTTTTGAACTTCCTTCTTCCATCACCCAGTGTCATCAGGGAGGTAGTTTTGCATCAGATTCTAAATTGTCTGTTCTGGCTGCTAGTTTATTTCCTTAATGGCAGTAAAGATTAAATAGAAACTGTATTCAATTACTTTTCAGTTTTTAAAAGTGACATGAGAGGCAAAAAATGTGGCACCCATCTGTTAAAAGCAGAAAAGAAGAAGAATCTGGGTATTTATAAACTCATAGCTGAACTTCAATTCCTAGAAAAGGTACTGGCATAAATAATCAAACTATTTGGTAAACCTCTACAAGAGCACAAGACAGTGAGTAAGAGCATGCAGGTATCTGCCAAAAGCAGGTAACGTCAGACCAATCTGACTTGTTTTTACAACAGGGTAACAGGCATTGTGAATACTGGAGAACAGTAGATGCCAAATATCTTGGCGTTAGTGAGACTTTTGAAATTGTTTCATGTGACATTTCAAAAATAAACCTATGAAGCAGGGTCATGTTTTCAGAAACAGTGCATGCAAAGTTCACATGAAAGTCCCATTTTGGCAGTGATTATTAATGAGAATGGGAGGTTTCCACAACAATCTGCTCTACTTTCCACTAATGCTTTTCTATGTTTTAGATAAAAAGAAATTAAGAAGAGAGGCTGGCTTGTTGCAGAACACTAGTAAGGTAAGTGCTAGAAAATAGGCTGGAATCTGAAATATTTTTGATAAAGAATAAATATTGTCCTAAAAAACATTGGAAGCTGTTCAAAGACAAACACAATATCATTCACAAATAATGACGACCAAATCTGGGTGTCCTAATAGGTCAGAATGTGAAAAAGAAACTGACAAGAGATATCACAAACTGTATCCAGGAAAGACATTTTCAGACAAGGCAAGTGTAAAAAAAGTGTTTGTGAAGAAAGCATTGGTGATGTATACAGTACTGGCCACCACGTTTGCAAAAGATTTATTCATTCTTTAGTAGATTCGGCACAGTAATGCTTCTAGGAACATAGTGGGCAACAAGAAGACTATTCTGAAGCAGAAAAATTAGTTGCCTTCTTGTGTCTCCAAAAGTAAGGGTAAGAGAAGATATAACTGAGGTGATAAATCACTTTTCCACAACCTACATTGCACACATAAACTTCAGGAGAAAAAAAAAAAGTCCTTATTTTAGGTAAAAGATGATGTTGACACAAGAACATGATGAATTTAAACTGCCCGTGAATTAAATTAGGTTGTAAATTATAGCAGCTCTAACCATCAGAAGAATGATATTCCGGGGGGGGTGGGGAGGGCAAAGAGGGAATTCAAACCTAATAAGCTGATTAAGCTCTATTTTGAAGCTAGTTAAAAGAACCGTGATGAAGCAATTGCCTGCTATAGTAGCTGAGACTGGTCTTCATGCTTCACGAGTGCCCTTCTGGTTTCAAATTCTTCATCTTAAAACTAAATTTAAACTATATGCAGTAGCTGTTAAAGCTCTTTTAGCAGTGTGTACCTATACGCCCTCAGTAATAAAAATCTATGTATTTTGCCGCTCCCTGACACTTCCCCGGGAGAACACTTTGGAATCAGTCCTCTAGCATGCCATAGACTGCAGGGGATAGGATCCCTTGGCATCTCATCATGATTCCTGCACTGAGTTCAGTAACAGTTGAGTAGCAGCTCTGGGTGCCTGTGCACCCCACCCCATAACAGTCCATTCATTAATTACCTTGCATTAATTCACAGATCTGATGACAGCAGTCCTGCTGACTCATACTTGCTGGACACAAGTGAAATAGGAAGTCAGACATGAATATGCTAGGTCTACCCATGAGAGGCTTGTTCAGTACTGACCTGTTAATAGACAACTTCTCACATTATGTTTTGGTTCCCGGTTGCAGCTAACTGGGTCCAGGTCCTACTCCTGCCTCCCATGATGAGCACCAAATGTGCCTGAGTGTGCTTTCCTAGAAATAAATTACACACTGTGGAGATCTGTGCTCCTGCAGTTCAACTGCTTTTGGTGAGGAAGTTAGACAGATTAAAAGTGAGGGAGTGAGTGGCATCGTACAGGGAGATGCTGTTTGTTAATATGATCTAATATCAGTATCTGAACATTTGAGAGGGTTGGAACAAGTGTTGCCATTGGAATTAAAAAAAAGAGCACCTTCAGCTGTCTCTTCGTGTTAGAAATTTACACTCAGTTTTTTGTTGCTTTTTTTTTCAATTTTGAGGAGAGGGACTTGGGAGTATTTTTTGTATTTTCATTCAAGAGGCATTTGAAAGGTCTGAGAGAGTTGACACTTTTTTTTTTGAAGTGAGAGAACTTTTTGAACATTAGCTCTGTTGGTTAGAGCATGGTGCTAAAAACACCAAGGTCACTGTTTTGATCCCAGTACGGGCCATTCACTTAAGAGCTGGACTTGAAGATCCTTGCGGGTCCTATCCAACTCAGAGTATTCTGTGACTCTGTGATTAATGAATAATCAGCTTCTTAATTAATATACATTTTTAATAAGCATGCATTGTTGCATGAAAATGAATGAAAATATTAACTCTCCTTCCTAAACCAAAATGCAAAACTTCTTACTAGATACATGACTTACCAATGTAGAACTCAAAAATACATTCCTAAGAATATAAGAAGCAAAAAAACCACCAAAACAAGTGCATTGGAAATAGCCAGAGCATTTTCAACCTCCTTATGTTATCTTTAAACGGAGATATTGAAGTAAAAAAATATTTTTAATAAAGTATTCCTGAAATCTTTTTCAGGCATTTAAACTAATAAAACTCGAAGTGGAAAGCTCTGTTTGTTACTTCTGAGACTACAGTTGGAAACTATTCATTCTTACATTCTCTCTCTCAAGCACTTCAAAGTTTCAGTTGCAGATATTTCACTTTCATGCAAAGTTATTCCCAGTCATGAAAAAAATACACACACAAACAAAAAGTAAATAAAAAGATAGTTATACACATATTTTAAATTACAGTATAAATGGAAATTATAAAGCAACATTAAACAAGACAGTTGTTCTGGACCAATATTTCTGAGGTTCTGCAAATAGGAATTAGTTTTTTTGACACTGAGACTCTGCCATATTGAACGAAAATTGAAATCTCCTGGAATATCTGCAATTCACGATATTTTATATAGTTAAATAAGGAATTAAAAGAATAATTTGGAGTACTGTAGTCCTCAAGATGCATACACATTTATGAACATGAAGAGCGAGAGAAGTGTTTCTCACAACTGTCAGTAAAGACAAACTAAGTATTGCAATATGCAACACTGTAAAACATCAGATAAAAAAATAATTTAATTTTCCATGTTTATATTTACTCTCTATGGACATATTGAACAATGTCAATACATCAGAGGATTGGCTGGTCACTGGAACGGGCTCCCCAGGAAAGAGGTCATGGCACCAAGTCTGCCAGAGTTCAAGGTACATCTGCATGATGCTTTCAATTATATGGTTTAGTTTTAGGCAGCCCCGCAAGAAACAGGGAGCTGGACTCGATTATCCTCATGAGTCCCTTACAACTTGAGATATTTCATGATCCTATGATTTGGTAATGAATTCTCAGGCTTTTCAGAGAAGGGACAGATATTGTTTTGTAATCTTTGCTAAACAGAAGGTGATCACATTTCCCAGTATATTCTCTAGTGCTGATAAAAACATTCAAAAGTAAATACATAGGTTGGAACATCTGAGAACAGAAATTATATTCATGTGGCATAAATACAGTGTGAATAATACGAACATCCTTGTTAAAACCATAGATAACTAAGATCCTGTTATTGTCCTATTTAGTATATTATTTTTGTCAACTATTTAATAGAAAATATAGAGGAAATTATTTTCTTATATATTCTGGGATAAATAATTATTCTGCTATATACTGCTTGCAAAATAGGTCTGAGAGGAGAGCAAAATTCAAGATACTGTAACAGGACAGGTTGTATATGAGAGACTACACATTTTGAGCACATGCTATATTTTCATAAACAGGTGGTTTTTTTTAAAAAAGTACTTTGAAAAATGCTTTGATTCTTGGATTGTTTATGCTCTTATGACTTCCCTAGTTGGAATCCATGCCTCTTGAAGCAAATTATACTTCTTCTATTCATTTAACAGTGCATCAAGGGTTTTTGCAAATCCCGCTCAGAGCATAATGTTCTCAGATGTTACTTTGAGGAGTTGCCTAGTCTGGCAGCCTGAGAGATGGACACAGCTACAGCACTCTGCTTCCAGGTCCACCTTCCCAAGGGGCACACATGTACACATGCACCCAGGACATGAACACATGTATACACCCCTCTGTACATGCAGATTTAAACAGACAGAGAACACAGCACTCAGGAAATCATAAACAGCACAGATGGACTCATCCTGTTCCTCTTTCCAACTAGTCAAGATGAAGGTCCATTATTGGAAAGTGGGCTTGTGCAACCTGGACCCCTCCAGAACCTAGGCTCGAGCATGCAGGCTGCCCAGTGGCTTCTCTGGATCCCAGCCTTCCCAGTTGCTGGCCCCTGGACATAGAAGCCTCTGAGGCCACAACCCCACTCCATTTGCTGGTTCTCTAGCCTGCTTGCACACGCGTGCTGACACATTCTCACACATAGGACAGATCCCTCCAGTAACCATCCTTGCACACTCAGCTTGTTCAGTAGTTCACCCTAGACTCCTGATCTTCCAGATGCCTCACACATAGACACATGCAATCCATATTCTACTACCTGGTCCAAACCTGTGAACCCTCTAGCAGACCACCTCAAACTCCATGGTCTTGCCAGTATCTGGCATGGACCTCCTGGTCAATCAGGTAGTGAACTCTCAGACCTCCTTGTCTCTCCAGAATCCAATCCAGACTCTGGGGCCTCTCTGATATCCAGAGGTTGAATCTCTTCTCCAACTCCCTGCGTAATCCAGCCTGATGTACACTAGTGATTACATGCTGACACTTACACCTGAACACGAGTCCCTTCTGTGATCTCTTCAGCTGCTCCCACCACAGACACACAATCCCCCTGAGTCCCCAAGTCCCACTCCCACTGGTGCAGCACTCAAATCCCCACACACATGCGTGCACATGGAACAGACAATCCAGAACCTGTGAAAATCCTTAGAAATGGAGTGTAATGAGAGGATAGGACAGACTTTTTGATGCTTCCCTTACCTTTGATTGCAGAAGGCTCTTCCTGACATCCTATAACGCCATCCATATTCCCAAAGTCTGTTGTCACCTCCCACTGACTGATGAAAGGATCAGGCTGGTGGCCACCCTGGGGCTGTGTGTTGGGGCTCCTCTGCAATCCTCAGGGAGGAGCTGCCTCAGAGTCTCCTTTGGTCTAATGACATCACTGGAGTTCCCTCAACTGTCCTTATTCCTCTGTGTCCATGAAGAGGTGACTTCATTCACATGAATTAACCATTGCGTGCCCACCTCTAATCTCTAATATATATCCTTCAGTTTTCAGCACAAAGAATTTCTTAGAGATTTACATATGACAAATATTTCTCTTTAGAAAATCAAATTTTGAAAGAAATAAAAAATTAAGGAAGATAGTACTATGAGGGACTATAATATATTAGAAAGATAGATTGAAAAATTTTATTACATCAGAAGCTACAAGCAAAATTCAAAATTCAAAATTGAAAACAGGGACATAGAGTATATTAAAATGTAGTATTTCTATGCAAACAAGTAAAATATTAAAGGCAGTAAAACAGTGTGAATTGTGTAAACATTGTCTGGAGAAGAAAAGGAAAACAATAGAAATGGGCAAAGAAGACGTAGAAAACATTATAGAATGAAAGTGGTGGAGAAGGAAAAAAATCATCACACTTGGGAGGTATTTCAAACAAATCCATTAAAGCAAAGACTTGAAGAACACAGAAGACAAGTTAAAATTATAACAATGATTTATTCACATTGTACTAGAATCTGATAAGGAAATAAAAAAGATCTTTGATGTGGAAGGTACTAAGGTATATAGCCAAATACATATAAATCAAAGCTCACTGTTTGCTTAAGTCACAACAGGATAAATAAAGCTCTCTGCAGAGAAGAAAGATTGCTCAAGCCAAACCAACAGTTATTGAGGAGTTACCACAAGTGAGATTTCTTCCCAGGTGGGTATGGTAACATGGAAACAGGTAACTGGAAGTAAAGTCCTCTGGGGTAGATTCACTGGTCTGGGGCCAGTATGTACATAAAAGGAGTATGTACATGATACTAAATATGAGCAAACTTCATCTGATGACCACAGAAATTGTCAATGGCTGTCATCAGACAATCCTGATGGGCCTATTGTGAGACTTTATCCATGGAAAAGAGTTAAATCCTACCTTCCTCAGCTTCTGTCCTAAAAGGTCAGTGTCACTGAGCATAATTGTGCTCCAAGGTAGTATGGAGCCATTTGCTGTGCTGAACCTGGGCTGTAACAGGCCACAGGCAAAGACACCTTGGCCAAGAGCTAGGGAGGCAGCAAGGGCAGTCTCAAGGCTGATGGCAACTTGTATCAGGCAGTGATACACCCAGCTGTGACCCAGTAGCTGAATCAAACCAAACCCCCTACAAATCCTGCTTAATTATGTGCGCTTCCTGCAGCTTGTCTTTGTCTCTTTCTTTACGCAACCCATACTTTTCAAGTTGTGTGTATATCACTAGGTGTGTTCATTCTAGGCTGAGATTAGTTTTCCTGCAGATGACAATGAGGTGACACTTACTTTATCTGAGAAAATTGCAGGAAACGGCTTGACAGATAAGAATCTTCAGAAACCAGCCCAGTATACTTCCATTACTTTCACTGTGAAAGCAGTCTAATAAAAAGCTACAAAACAAATTGCCATGAAGAAAAATACAGAGCAGAAAGTGAAGGGGGAAGGAAAAATAACAAACTTACAGAACAAAATTTATCCAAAGTTATTTCAGTACTTTACAAATTATTTACACATGATGAATGTGCTTTGGACTATATATGGACTATTTTTAACTGTAATGGGGAGGAGTTATTTTTCAGGCTATAAAAAGACAGTAAGCCTCCCAGAATATTACTCCTATAAGACAGATAAGACCTGCCTGCTTAACTTCAACTTATTGAAGGTCAACACAAGAAATAAATAATACAGACGGGATTTCTTGTTTCTTTTGTTGGTTTTTTTTTTCTTTGTTTTTTTTTTTTTTTTTTCTCTCAGAAAACTCAATTACTCTAGTCAGCTGTCCTATTGCTTCACAAACCCAGTATTTTCACAGGGTGGACACATCTTATTTGTATTAACTCAAACATTTAACCATTTTCTGTGGTAGCTTTAAAATGCCACCTTTATCCCCTTCTCTGTTTCTGAAACTTAAAACTGTTCATCAATAGCGGAGAAAAGAAAACTGACTTTTCAACAAAAGGAAAATTCAATCAAAGGTGCAAAACTGCTTAAAATCAATAGAGCACTGCACATGGACATTTCACATGTGATAATGAAATAGAGACAATGAACTTACTTGCACTTAAAGCAGTAGAGACTATTGAAGAAAACTCACCCAGAACATCTTAAAAAAAAAGTAGAGATTTAGGTACAGCTGCAAGGGGGTTTCTAAGTTGACTATACTCACACAAATTTAAAAACTAAATTTGAAACTACATTAATTAAAATTACAATAGTAATAATTCTGAAATGGCCACACTAGAAAAACCCTTAAACATTTCTGCCACTGGCACCAGCACTCTAGCTCAAGCTTCTCTGACGTACTCTTAATTAATATTCTTTCAGATGATAATATTTCTGCAGCTTCAGACTTCATGAGACTGAAATTTAGCCTGTCAGTTTTGGAGATTTAAATAACACTACTTAGCTATTTGTCACTTTGATTCACTAATTGGCAAAACGTTAAATTTTTGAGATTTCAAGCACTTTTATGGAATCTTAATTTTGAAAAGTAAAATTTGGTAGACAGACTGTAAAGCTTCAGTTGCTCTTCTTAATTGTATTACTTTTCTAAACTGTGCAGCTGTACAAGAGGCTTTCAAAAGAGTTCTTGAATACGTAGCTGAAGATGCTTAGCACAGCATTCGTCCACTGTATGTTTGGAGCATCATTACTGCGCTTAAACTCTAATAGGATGAATATGTATTTTCATAACTCCTGGTGTTTTTGTCTTTTTTGCCAGTCTGAAATGGTTGCACAACACTGGAACATTTTCAGAATAGTTTCAGATTAGTCCAGCATAGGCAGAAGACTGAGAGGAAATTGTTGTGGAAAGCAATAATTTCTATTAGTTTTTTATGTGCACAAGAGACATTACTAACTCTACAGATGGTGAGAACAAAGAAAATTACCTTTTGTCATGTTGTCAACTTGATTCAAGAGCAAACACAAAGCAGTTCAAGTGCTTTCCATTATATATGAATTTCCATTTTGAGCAGCTTTGCACAACTCTGTGCTGAGGGTTATGTTTGAGAGGTCATTATGGGCATCATGTGGAATTGGTTGTTTTGTTGCGTAGCTTCTGATATGACACAAGGTCGATTTTTATTTAAGAGCTTACAACTGATTTTCTAGAGTTCATCTTATAAGGAATGCAGACCTCTGTCAGATTCCATGATTGTGAGGCTGTCCTGAACATTGTCTAGCATGAAATTAAAAGGAGAGGGAAATAAGGGAGAAGCTTAAGGCCTCATTAGAGTATAAACACTTTTTAAATAAAGATGGTATGTGAAGAAGTTTTAAACAGCTGATTTTTTTTTCTCTGCAATTGAAAGTTACCAACACAAGGGTTAGTAATCAGAAGTTATCTTTATGTCTGACAATAAGTGGTTCTTGATTGATCTAAAAAGCATTTATACTCACTGGAGGAGAAGGCAGACACCTTCCTTAGTATCCTAGGCCCTATCTGGTCTATGCAACATATCTGTCTTTCTGGATGCCTCATTCTTTAACATGTCAGTTTGCTGTGATTTCCCTCTAAGGCACCAGTTCTCTCTGGGCAGCATGTGTTCTTTGCTGCAGAGTGACACAGATTCAGTGGAAGTGTTGAAAGATCAGCAGTTTTGATAGAGAGTGCATGTTCTCAAAAAATGAGATAGAAGTTTGAATACTTGCTTTTAAAGCAGACCAGCTATGGGACCTGTGTTTCTAATAATGCAAACATGGTACTGCATTTTCTCACATTAGGATCTCTTCCATTTTTCACATATTCTCAGACTTAGGAGTATTAATGGATATTGGTCCTCAAGAGGATAGAGGTACCCAAAACCTCTACAGATAAATCCCAGTTCTAAGCATGTCCTCTGGGGAATCACTAGGAAGCTCCTCACCCATGAGCTGATGTTCTAAGACATGATGCAGAGACACCCAACTCTGCCAGAAGGCTAAATATGTACTTAATCAGTATTTCATTCTGTGTGCCTACCTCAGAAGCCCTTTGGTCATGTTGCACAAGTGTTTATGAAGCTCTGTAAACAACTAGTTCCTCTTGAAAGGATTAGGAGCTAAGCACAGCTGCATTTATAGAACACAGATCATAGAATGGCTTAGGTTGGAAGAGACCTTAAAGGTCATTTACTTCCAACCCTTCTGCCATGGGCAGAGCCATCTTTCACTAGATCAGGTTGCTCTGAGCTCCATTCAACCTGGCCTTGAACACTTCCAGAGATGGAGCAGTCACAGCTTCTCTGGGCATCCCCTTCCGCTCCACCTTCACAGTAAATGATTTCTTCCCTACATCTAATCTAAATCTACCCCCTTTCAGTTTGAAGCCATTTCACATTGTCCTATCTCTACATGCCCCTGAAAATTGTCTCTATCTCTTTCTTGTAGTCCCATTCAGGTACTGGAAGGCCACAATTAGGGGACCCCAAAGTCTTCTCTTTTCCAGGCTGAACAATCCCAATTCTCTCAGCTCTTATTCATAGGAGACATGCTCTGCCCCTCTAATCATCTTGGTGGCAATCCTCTGGATTCAGTCTTAAAACTTGTATTCTGAACTTTCCATAAATTGCTAGTTATGAACCTTGACACTCTTGAGACTTCTAGTTCTTGCTTATAAAGGAGCTTGTAATACTGCTACTATATTTTTGCAATTCCAGATCACCTGCACAAGAACTTATGCCATCAGCTGCCAGTTGTCTCCATTCACATCTGACCTTCGACTATTTCATGCTCTCTTTATGCCAGCAACAGCTTTGAGACAAAGCTACATCAGAGTATAATTTAACATACTCTAAAATATTTTTCAAATATAGGGACTATATTCTATTCTGTTAGTATTATGCAAACCTACTGTCTATGAATATTCTCAACTACTAAATTTAAAAGGAAAAGGAGAGGTCTATAACTGACTTTATTTTTCTCAGTGAATTTTTTAAAATGTCTCTTGAACCACCAGTTCAGGAATACTTAAGGATTTTGAGATATTTTGAGGCAGTTATTTCTCTATTTTAGCTATGGTCACGAGACAAAGTAAGAAACGTGAAGTCAGATAATAGTTGAGCATCCTCTATGAATCTGGCAATTACCTTCCTCTAACATGATGAGATTTGAATAGTGGTGGTTCTGCAGCCACACATATCAGCTGTTATTTCACAATCAGGACTGCAATTTTCTGCCACTATGCACTGGTGAGACCTCCACTGCATATAATGGCAGTGTCTACACAACAGAGAGGAATCAGGAAAACTAAGTGTAGGGACTAAATCCTTTGATGGTTGCATCACAGTTTACTGTTGAGTACGGCTTAGTTTAGCGCTTAGCTTTTGGAATTAGAGTTAGCTAGTGCGGGAGTATCAGACATATTTTAAAATAGAAAGTCATAGGTTTTGCAAGGAACAAAATCCTGCAGAAAACAAAACCTTCTTTACCTATCAAACCAAAATGAAGCAAACCCCACCACATTCCAGCCACAGTTCTGAGCCAGACAATAATCATTCTGTGAATGGACATTCTTTACATTTTTCCGTATTGAGGAAAAGACTTATGAGTCTTTGTGATGTTGTAAATGAGGGAACTGGGTATTCCAAATGAAAGGCAGTGATGCAGTGTGTCTGTGGTCCCTGTATCTCTGTTCACTCATAGAACCTGAAATAGACACTGGAGAAGAAAATTCTCACGTTAGTCCATGAACCATTGAAATTCTACTGATTTCAATGTATCATGGAGTAAGCCACTGTGTTGTGGAGTTACTTTAACACTTCTCTGAAGCATTTCACAGAAGCAATACAGGTCAGACTTTGCAGATAGATTTTTCAGGTTAGATTTTGAAAAAATGCAAAAGTTTAAAATTTTTATGGATTCCCATTTTTTGTTCTCTCATACTCCTACTCCATCTGTCCTCTCTTATTGCATCTTGTTCTGATCCATCTCATTCTGACTGGGCATTTACCTTTACAGCTTGTTCCAGCCTCTTTCAATGGACACACCACAGGACACAGCTGAGCCCATCTGTCAAGCTACTGGCACCTCTATGAAAACAAATTTAGAAATGGAGAGAGAACACCAAGGGTAAAACAGCAATGCAGCCAGAGCTGTGGGGAGGTGATCCACAGTGGAACTGGTAACACACCAAGAGGGGCTGTGGCCCATGGATAAGCCCCAAAGGAACTGCAGTCTCTAGAGGACCCTTGCCAGAACAGTGGAAACAAGGCTGTGTGGGTTCTTGGCCGCAACAACCCACCAAGTAAACCTTGCATTTACGAATGCTAGTATGCCTTTTTCTCTTAAGTAATTTTTGGCATTAATTATGTTCTTTATAAGAGTCAATATGAAGTACTCATTCTTTAAAAACATTCATGACTGCTCTATCAAAGAGGTTAAAAACAAGTTCTGTAAAGACATTCATGCTTTCCTCAACCCTATTTTCTTCTTCACAGCTAACTTATGAGTTCAATTTGGAACTGCTTAAACTTCCTATTTAATTCTACTTCTGTCCCTGGGCAAGTATATCACATCCCATCCCACAAGAAGTGAAAGACAAAATAACAAAAAAGATGAACTGGGGAATTAAATTCATATGAGTCCTGTTCCAAAAAAAAAAAAAAAGTTACAATTTTAAACAAAAAACATGCACACTGACATTATCCATCTGATTACCAAATAAAGGCACTATAATGTTGAGGACTACTGGAATGATTACAACTTCAAAATTATTAGGTTAACGGTTGCATGTTTCACTGAAGAATTGGTTTGAAATGCTCAGAGCCAAAGAATAGGTCCAAGTGTTTCGTGTCTATTTTTCTGTCCAGTAAGAAATGCCTGGTATAATAGTAATGAAAAGCAATTTTAAATGGGAGAAACAATTGTAATGTAAAATATAACCTATGACTTCTGGTCATTTAAATTTCATACCTTTTAAATTGAACCATGTTTCTTACTTAACTAAACTAAGACTCTTCACACAATTTAAAATAGCTAGTGAATGCTATGATGTTCTGTAGGTGTTTCTGTCTTTTCCTCTTTTTGCAATGTCAATCATTCTGCTCTTGATATCAAATATATGTAACAATCTGAGTCAGAGAGACTCAGTTTCTAGTGAAAGAGTTACTCTCTCAGTGTTACTCTTTTCTCTCAATCAGAACAGCCCTCTGTTCCTGTGAAATTCAATATTTATTAGAAAACTGTGTGAATGGAAAAGGCCAAATGTCCTGTAAAAATGTATTTATGCAGATGAAAGAACATCAGAGTAATATTTCTGAACTTAAACTGGCAGCTTGGTGCTTAATGAGAAAACTGTGCTCAAAGATTTTCTCTCATTCACCATTTAGACTTTGAATAAAGTTTTCTGGGTTAGATACTAAAAAAGGACTTGAAGTAGGACTTGGTGAGGTTTAACAACTAAGTCCAAAGCAGCAACTGAAAAGAGCCTAGTTGGGGGCTGCTGTATAACATCCACAGGTTTGTGTGTTTACTCAGGGCTCCTTCTGGTCACAATAACAAGGAAGTCCTTCCAGAAGGAAGTCACAACTTTCCAACTAATTTTCCACATTGAATTATCTCTGAAGAAAATTGTCCGTCCATTGACTGTATCAGAAACCTGTACAGGTCAGGTCCAGCAAATTTAGGTTAGCTATTGTGTTTAAAAGATGTGACTTTGTGCATGCCCGGAACTCATTGCATCACACAGTTCAGCTTTAGTTCAAACACAAATTTATTCTACCCACCATCCCTAAAAGCTGATGCCTATAGCTGGAGTCACAGAATCATAGAATTGTTTAGTTTGGATAGCACTTTTTAAGATTACCTAGTCCAAACCCCTTCTCAAGAGGGGTCATCTGAAGCAGGTTGACCAGTTCTGTGTAGAATCAGATTTTGAATATCTCCATGAATGGAGAGTTCACAACTTCCAATGTATGTTCAGTTTGCTCAAGTACTCCCCAGTCTTGTCCTTTTTCACTGAGGGTAAGGAAGGTTTTCTTGCTCCAGACTTTCCCTCTGATTTATGGTGCTTGGTATTCCTGAATCAGGTCTTACTGGTAAAGACTGAGGAAGAAAAGGCTTTGAGTACCTCTGCATATTCCAAGCTATCTGTCATCAAATCCCATTCCCCATTCAGCATGGGAGTGCTGTTTTCCCTAGCCTCCCTTTTGCTTTTATGTACTTAGAGCATCCTTTCTTGTTGGCTTAGCTAGATTCAACTCCAGGAAAGCTAGCTCTTGGTTTCTCTCACCCTATCCCTACAAGACTGGGAAGCAACTGTATATTCTGTCTGGGTCACCTGCCCCCATCTTCAAATCGGAGCTACTTTTATATCTAAGTTCAGTTAAAAGACAATTGCTCATCCATGCAGTTCACATGCTGTCTTTATTTCCTGCTTGTCAATATAAGTCTTTATTGAGTTTTTTGGAAGTGATCCTTGAACATGAACCAGCTCTCCTGGATCCCTCTTCTCCCTCAGACCATATCCCATGGGATTCTCCCAAGCTGGTCCACGAACAGACCAAAGTCTACTCTCCAGAAAGGCAGGATTGCAGGCCTGCCTCTTGCCCTGATTCCTCCTTTTAGGATCTTGAGCATCAGCACTGCAATCAAGGCTGTCTCTGACTTTCACATGCCAACCAGTTCTTCCTTTTGTGAGATTCAGGTCCATGATGGATACTTGCCTTGTTGGCTCTTCAATTACATGTGCCAGGAATGAGAAGAGGCAACAACAGCTCAACCTCTTTGGTGCTATTCTTTTCTAGGAAACAGGAACATCCACCTGTTACCAAATAACCTATTACTTTGAGCATCTGGATTGAATTCTCTTTTTAATCTGAGGGTTTTCAAAGACCTCATTCAGTTTAACCAGTTGTGTATCTAACTTCTAAACTACTTTTTAAAACAATTATATCATCATGATATAATTTCTTTCTCTTTCTTTTCTAACAGCAAACTTTTTTCCAGTCTTGGAAATGTGAGCTGCTATCCCACAGAAATGGGTAGACTCAGGAGAGGGCCAGTCAAGGAACATTTATAAACTCATGCTCTAATTTATAAGCATTGATGTCTTTAATTAGTCTTGATATTGAACACCTTTCTTCCCGTGTATCAACTCTGGACCTAACAAAATGACCAGTCTTAAGCAGGCAGTCAGCAAATTAAATGTCATTAATGAATACTATTGTGGAAAGTAGAGCCAAGAGAAAATTTATTTTAAAAAGAAATTAAGTTAAAATATAGATTCATAGGATTTTTTTCTTGAAAAAAACAAGGCAAACACACTTTGCCAGGTTTCGAAACAGAAGACTGCTTAGCATTTATCTGTATTTGAACCAGTCACCAAACATGCTTAACACACAGCAGAGAGGTACATCAATTTTTAAGGTGTGATTCATCTGACCTAGTTTGGGAATCTACATTAAGCAGTGGTGAGTTGCATTCTAGAAATGCTTGTTTCTCTCCACTGGCTATAAAGGGAATATACACTGCTGTCTCAGGCAGAGACAGGCATGTATTGCAGATGCCTACATCAGATCAGATGAATCCCATGCTGGATGTAGGAATGAGGTACTTTCAGCAAGTTGAACAATTCCTAAAATAACTAGAGAATGTAAACTACGTCTTTGTGCTGCTGTGATCTAATGAAAGCTGGTAAGCGTTGATGATACTCAGAGCTTCTACTGTGTAAAGTAAAGTGGAAAAAACAGATAAAGGACATATGAAAATAGGAGTTATTGCTTAGGTCTCCATGGAAGATGGAGATAAACAACGTCACTTGTTTTCCAAGAGTGTCCTATCTGTCTGTGTAGGAAGAGCAGAAGTGGTATAAAGAAAACCACTTAAATGATCTGGTGAGTATGCTTTCCCGGAAAAGTTCAAATAAAATTAAGTGTAAAATGACCACTTTTAAGTAATGATAATAGTTAAATAAATGTAATAAAATCTAAATTAGTAATTGCAGGAAAAATCCAGGAAAATGTATAATAATTTATTTAATCTTATTATTCCTGGCAGCCCTTCCCATACCAAATACATCCTCCATGGGAATTTAAAAACTGTGTAAATGATGGAGATGGAAAGAACAAAAGAAATTAATTACTCTTGGTTATATTAGGAATACTGAGCTCAAACAGGGCCTCAAAATTATCTCACTCTCAGTTCAGCCCTTTTCTGTTATTTTCCTTTTTCAGGCATTTTAATATCCAAGCACTTCATTATATAAGTATTTGTTATTCTTCCCTGTCATTCCTACAGCACTTGGCAGGCTGTAAACCTGTATGACTTCATAGACCAGGCAGCTTTGTGATGTTAACAAGAGCTCACTCCAATTTTTCACTGTGTCTGTAACATTTTCCCAAGCTTTCCTTGATAATACAGAACAATAAGTGAACAATTGTTTGTCAACGAAATATTGNTTTGGGTCTTATTGTTTGTTGGTTGGTTTGATTTGTTTGTTTTTTGTGTGGTTGGATTTTTGGTGTTCCATTTTTTTTGTCTGGAGAAGCAGTCAGTGCCACTTCCAGTGATATAAAACCTTTCATTGCAGGGGAACCTAATCTGGAACACTGAGTACCCTAAATGGACTGTAAGAAATTTTTATAGTGGCCACTGAGTGCTTCAAAAGCAATCTCAAATGACAGTTCAGAATCACTACTACTACAAACGACAGCTAGTCATACCAAATCTGCAGTTAAATAATCAGTGTTTTCCTTATTACGCTGTCTGCACTTCTGCTATTAAACCATATTTTACAGACATGTAAAGAAAGTGTCTAAAATCACTACTGGCATAATGCCACTGGCTGATTTGCAGTGAGAATGAAATTTTTCATGGAATCAGTCAACAATATCATGTGGAAAAATTGTATCAGAGAAAAATAAAAATGGTTTTCAGAGGCTATGTTTTAAAGCCAGCATCACAGCTTCTTTCCATTGCATCGTTATACCAANATACCAGGCTGTTGACCTAAAACCTTAACAAATGAATCATGAACATTGCATGAGTACATGAAAAAAGAAAATCTGTACCTTCTGTCATGTATCTGTTTAGAAAAATATGTTGCATTTTTTTGAAATTAGTATTATTGCTTAACTACATGTAATTTATAGTCCCTTGGGGTCTTTTTCCTTATAACTAATTAAAGTTAATCATGTTGTGTCAGAGTTTTCTTTATTTTAAAGGCAACAATAGCAGATCAAGTGTTCAGAATACTTTGAGCCTTGGACTTAGAACAAAATCACTAGTCTGTTTCATACTAAAATTTAAATTTACTTTAAATATTAGCTGAAATATTTCTAAAGAATGCCATCAAATTTTCAGTGATAGAAGCTGTCTTGTTTTGGGGCAGGGTGTTTCCCAGTATTAATATTTCCTAAGCTATGCAAATTTCTAAAATTCTTTCAAGGAACAACCCAGTACAGAGGTTTAACATTACCTTCTCATTTATTCATATTTCTCCAGTTAAGTACAATAGCTCCACACACATATATTCTACAAGTATGATGTACATATCATAAAAAGATCTTGGGAACATATAGAGTTAAATATGTGCATTCTTAGTGAAGAACCTACAGCGGGACTGAGTGGATGAAGAATGGCTTGTTAATATCCCTTAGTTATACTTTATTTATATGGATGGGAGGGTTCCTGAGACTCTTTCTCTGCGCTTACACACATGCCTTGTGGACTGTGAGGTACTTTCCGCCGGGCAGTAGATGGAAAGCACTACATTTTCTGAACTGGGGAAACAAAACACCTGCTTTGAAAAAGTGTCTGGTAGCCTGTTGCCTCAGCACAACTGCTTCCCGTATTCTTAGATTTTGTGAGCACACTGCATTCACAAGCAAGAAAACTTTTTGCTTTCCGCTTGCTCTTTCCTGCTGCCCATCTATATTCTGTTTCTTTCCCTCAACAAAGCATTCATCCTTTCTTCTCCTGCTAATGCACTGAAGACAGCAGAAGGCATATATTATAGACTATACATTACTTTTTTATGTATATTTCACATATGCATGTCTTTTAATCATAACGGTATACATTCACTCGATCATATTTATACATACAGGGGGAAATACACGCAAGACACTGACATGACGATTTTATAATTTGCACATTTTTAATCAATTGAATGTGAAAAACTGGTGCTCTGCTGTTTGGGGATTCTTTAAATCTCTTTTTTATTGCTGTTGTCCAATGAAGGCTATAATGGTATGTTACTATTGCTTAGGAAAAAAAAGAAAGCTACTTTTGTGAATACAAAATGATAAATTCTGTCATAAAATACCTGTGTAAAGGGAAAAGTAGGATCCTTCTTGCAAAAGACCAGTAACACGAGCTCAATAATCTAGACCTTGAGCTATTCAATAACTGTTTGTGTACACCTAGCAGTGGGATAACACTTAAAGAAATAGCAAGTAGATTTATCAGGAGCATTTCACAGAGGACAAAAGGCCCTAGGGGCTACTCTGCAGTCTCCTACTCCTTTTATGTGAATGTGAAGGCACACTGTAACTATGGCTAGTAATTTAAGTTCCAAACCACTCTCACATTTTGTTAATTTTTTGCTATACTGTAAGGACAGTAACAAACAGATTTTGTCTTCATAAATATTAAAAATAAACTGGATTACTTTCATTTATCAATTCTTGACCCAAAATGTCTGTTTCTTTTCCTGAAGGCTGCCTGCAGTACCAGTGTTAATTTATCAAGGGTTCATCTCAGATGCAAAAGAAAGGAGGGGGAAAAAAGAGACCTTTTTTCAGAGGAAAACTGCATGACAATGCACAGAATAAATATATCTTCCTATGTAATTCAAAGAATGAACATCCAACAGAGGCAATATTTTGGTTCAAAATAACATCCAAATCAGAGAAGAAAAATAGATTAATTCAATAGGTAGATTATATCAAAGTTGAAAATAATGTACACGTAAATGTACCAACAAAATACATTAAAGTCAAAACCTGCAAATATGCAAATTGGAGATCTGCATTATAATAAACTCTGCAAAGCTGAAACAAACTTGTACCACAAAGGAAAACACTTCATTATGAGATGTTATAAGTGCACTAGTAAAGGAACTTGAAAGACATGGGAAAAGGAACTTCTGGTTTCTAGATAGGCAAGCATTTTTCTTATCAGCTACCAAGCACCAAAACACAGATCCACTCCCCTACTGAAGGTATGAATTGTGTGACATCCCTGGGGAAACACTTCAACAGTGGGTCCCACAGAGCAGGGTCTGTGGGCAGACAGAGCCTGGTAGATGTGCGGCTGTATACCCACATATCTGTTGTTTACCAGCAAGGGAAGTTTTGTCTAAATATCCTCTAAGTCAACAAAAAAGGATGGCTTCCTCCAGGAGAAAGTTCAGGGCAAGTGTCTAACCCAAGTTTTCTGAGTCGGCTGGGAAATTTCATCTTTTGCCATTTTCTATAGATGGATCCTAGGGAAAACTGGTGGGAAAGGATATGTTTTATGCTTGCTTACTTGCAGTTTAATGCCTACTATATTATTTCAAAAAGATTGTGGGCAGCTGAAGAGAAGGATGGTTTTATCCTGCCTTACACATAATAGATTAATTGTGCTTTTTTTTGTGAGGTACTGAGTTTGCTCCGTTGGGAGAGTATCAGGTAGGGATAAGGGATCTGGCCTACAGAACTGCTCTCAGTAGTCAAGGAAGCAGGTGATTTAGTGATCTTAGAGGACTTAATAGAGTTTGACTGACTCAGGAAGTTACTAAAGTTGCCAGTTAGAAAGTCAGGCTGGAATAAATAAATACATGCTATTTACGTAGGTTTTCTTGGCCTTTATAGTGAGTTTGTTCTTTTCCCATTTCATAAGGCCGAAATTTGGGAAGAGGAAGAAAATAGTGTAGAAGACATAAAATCCTTACATAATCACAGATGCCTCTAAATCTGACAATATGATTAGCTCATGTCCTGAGAATTAACTCTCATCAATTTATGGCACATACTGCTAATGGGGACCAATGCAAGTATAGGATGATGATATTAGGTTAATGTCTCAGAAAGTTTCCAGTTAAAAGGTTTCAATTTTGTTTAAGTCTATTTCTAGACTATTAGGTTAAAGACAAAAAGGCAAAAGTATGTTCAGCATAGCCACATCATCTACACACCAAGAAATGGGAAATGTAAAATCCAAGATTAAGGGAATATGTTTACAGAAGAGAATTGATTGTTTTACATGATGAATTCCTGAGCAGAATCTGAAAGGGAAATGATAAAATAACACAGATATTTTATAAAACACCAGCCCCTCAGTAGAGAGTCAAAATAGTCTTATACATGTATTTGAGAGATGAAACACTGCTGCACGGATGAAGATAGTGTTTGTTTTTAAGTATTGAATTAAAAGTAAGTTGAATCTTGGTTTGTTGTATTTCATTAGCTTTTGATATTTCTCGTATACTTTAGCGTACTAGAGTAAGGAGTAGAAGCATGTGTTTCCCACATCCTCTTCTAGTGTTTTCCTTTGTTTCTTTGGTTGGTTTTATCCTTCTCTTTCAGGACCTTTCCACAAAAACTGCTTTGAAGCGTGCTTCACAGTCAGTGTTTTGCCAGTTTGGCATTAAAGGCTACAGTTTTGTGTAAAAGCTTATCTTACAGATTGTTACGGAGGCCAAAAATGTTTTGGAATTTCTTACAATGCTCCAAAGAAGAATTTAAAATGTGGTTTTAAATCTAGATTCAAATAACTGCAGATCCTTGACTAAACTCTATATTCACCCATCTCTTAGAGTAACCATGCAATCTGAACTAATACTGCACTATCTCCTCTCACAGACCAATGAGAAGTGGAGTTCAAGTTAGGACTGCATGGGAAAAACTACGGGGAAAAACTTGAATATCTCTGTCCCTGTATCCATGGTAATATTTTTTGCTTGCTTATATACAGAGCCTTGTATCCAAAGGTCAAATGTCATTTTGCAACTTAAAAATGGCCTTGGATCTTCATGATATGTAGTGTTCAACTGACCTTTCCTGGGAAAGTTGAACAAGAAAGGCTGTGATGGTAGAGTCAGAGTTGCAGCACTGACATTAACCAGAGCTAGTCAACCAGCCATACTGTAGAACAACTTTTCAGAAAAGTTCTCTTTCCTATGACTGTACCCTTTTGTCTTTCCTGTATATATGAACATATCAAGGATTAGTCCCTCTTTTCCCGTTCTCAGGTATTTAAACCTTACTCCTCAGTTCCAAACGAGAAAGCACTCAGTCCCCTGATACTGTTCCCCTTTTTAGCTCTTTCTTCTTCTTTCGCTTCATCACTTTGACAGCTCAGACTTTTGAATGACTGGATGTGTGCTGGAGGCAATGATAGAACTTCCACAGCTAAAGCACCCTGCTTTTTTTCATCCAAGCTTTTGGGAAAAAAAAAAAAAAAAAAAAANGAAAAAAAGAAAAAAAGAAAAAAAAAGAAAAAAAAAAAACTTCTTCATCACTGAAAGAGCCAGGAATTTTTAAGCTGAAAAATATTCCCTAAAATGGAAATACCATGTGCATGTTTTTGTTTAAATTATGTTAAATCCAATCCTGAATTTAAAAATGCCCTAATTTTTGTGACACCAGGATGAGGCAATTTTGACTGAGACTACTTCAGATAGCTAGAGATGAATTAGGTGGACCTAACTTCACTCATCTAATTTTGTGTCTTTAGCTGGGCTGCCTAAGTTAGAAGTCTGTTCACCTTAGGCCTCTATTATTAGTGCAAAAAGATATTAATTTCCAAAAAGTGAGTCAGCTTGTGTAAGATATGAATCATTCTGTCAAAATTTCTATATCTCTCTCTAGGGGACACTTTCAGTAATTAGGCTTCTAAATTAATTGTCCCTGTTAAGTACCTAAGAGAAGGTGAGATGAACTCAGGTCATTCATTTAAGAACTTTGGCAGAAAAGAGGGAAGGTAACATCCCACAATCTGCAGATTTAGGCCTTGAGACTGAATTCTCACAGCTGTAACACACATATATGCACAGTTAATTAAATATATCTATTTCTTTTTATAACCGGAAGCAAAATGGACCAAGATACTGCCACCTTTGTTCTGCTGCTACATACAACAGCAGTAGCAATAAAAAAGAAAATCACGGAACATTTGCAATGCAAAAATGTATCAAGATACTATGGAGAAACAAGGATGATACAGAGATGGTTGAAAACCTGGGTGTACATATCTGGAGGAGTCCTGCCTGACAAGTAAAATTGCCTGCTTATGTTAAAGAAAACTAGTTATAAGAGTCACAATTAGAGGTATTTTTAATAAATCATGGGTCAATATAATGGAAATTGTAATTTAAGGATATGGTGACAGTATCCTGAGTCCCTTGGGACTGAACTAAATAGAACAAAACCAACTGGCAGCCTGGGAGTGTTGTATAAAATCATGTCAGTCAGGTTCTCCTGAGGAATTTGACTTGTTTCAGAGAGCAACTTCTCTGCTAAGCCGCTGTTTCACATTCTGCAGAGAATGTTGAATTCTTCTGGCTACTGATGCAATTAATTACCAGTATAATTAAAGGGAAAAATCTCAATCTCCCAGACAGTTGCTTCAAGATATCAGTTCCTTGCATCAACCTTCATGCTACTTTCATTAGGTATTGCACTGCACTGTTTTAAGGCATTGGATTTATTCCACTGCATCTGTCTAAAACTGAAAAGGGTAAAATCGTTGAATTCAGTTCATCAGTGATGGCTTTAGCACAAAAATAAATTAGGCCTTGTGGAGGTATAGCATCCTATTTGAATTGTATGGTGGCATGCAAGTCTCTAAAATGTTCTTCCATCAAAAAAAATGTGGGAGATATATCTTATAAAGATTAATGACTTGTTAATGAATTTTCAAGTTCAATGACTCACGTCCCCTACATTAAAAAATATAGTTAATATAATTGCATGCATGCTCATCCTAGAAATTAAGCATATCTTATAGGATTTGCTTTCATATGGCCATAATTGGAAGTTTTCCATGAAGACAGCTGCAATGTATGTTGAAATTTTGATTCAGGATTATAAAGAAAATATTCTTGTTCACAATTCAAATACATAGCGCTACAAATTATTACAAAATAAATGACACAGTTAAGATTTTATTTTTAGATATGATACCAATGTTTGTCTGGGTGCTTGTTCAAAACATTTTGCTTCTTTCCAATAAAATTCAGTATTTTCTTTATGGCCCTTAATGCTTAATTGTTGGTTTTAATCTAATTACTAATGTTTGGAAAATTCCTGAGAAGCGAACAAGAACTGAAACACCCATAAGCATATAATGCACAAAATCATATGTTGTCCTTTAACACACATCCTTCACTGTGAGCTCTGGCACTGGAAATGTAAGACAAGATATTCATTTAATTTTTGTAAGAGTCTCACACTTAGTGAATATCAGACTGCAGAAAATCTGCTATAGAATGAAACAGAGCCAAAAGAAGGGAAAATCTAACTTAGCAAAAACCTTTGGTTGTTGCTTTATCTCAGTGTCTGTTAAGTCTGAGGTGTATTACAAGGGAGTCCTTTTGTTCTTGAGGCTTATATGAAGTTATAAAGAGTAGATATTTTCCCTTGAGATAGACACAGTATGAACCATTTCGTAACTATTTCCTGCAGAAAAAGAACCTTAACCACCCCCCCCCACCTTTTTACCATTATTAATTTTTTAACCTCTTCTTTCCCTTCCAATATCTCTAAATTTGTCATTCAAGCTACATGAACTGCATGTGGTGTTCTCTGTCTTTACTCAGGACATTTTTCAAGATCAAAGTTGCTATGTTTTCAGAATGTATACTTAGTTGATTTTTGTTTTCTGCTTCTTTGGCTTTGCACACATAAGCATTTTTGTCTCAGTAGTAAAGAAACTACAATTTCAGGGCCTCTCATCAGCTCTGTGTATATATATATATTCAAATAAGTGCAAGAGGATTTTTCATTAGATAACTGGTACTATCTTACTGAGAGCAGCTTGTTACACTAGAAACAAATCAATTAAACTTGCTTTCTACATGCTAGAGAAATAAGCTTGGAGTGCTTGAGAAAGTGGGAAAATAAAATCCCAAAGAAACATTCAATTTTTCTAGAGAGTATATAGACAAGGGTTGTGCTTGGATTACACTTCAAGGGTCAATACACTCCAATTTTCAGAATTTCTTGCAACCTCAAGATCATGTTAGTGTTATCATTGCTTATGGACTCAACAACATAAATCTTGAAACACCTACAATTTTCATTCTATGCCAAGCATGTAAATGATACAAAGTCAATATTATATTACCTAAGATTTTAGAGGATGTCATTTGCAATTGAAAAAATTTAAGCTAGTCCTCTTAATTGTTGACTTTACAACTACCATTTTATGTTTTAAATATCAAACTGATTTCTCTATTGCTCTCACATTAAAACTACCTTAGAATACCATCAAAGATTTATTTTTTAAAAGCATATTAAAGTTGCTAATTTTTTTGAACGATGTGTGCTGCTTTGAGCACACATATCCAGAGCTGTGCTTACTTTAAGCATTCATATTTCAGTCATAGATCTGGGTGGGCAAATACATGTACTCATTGATGCTCCAAAACCTGGATGACTGGCCTTATCATTGACAGTTTAGTAATTTCTGTAAATTGTCAGTCACCAGGTAACCAACATATTCCAATGCCAGCTTTCTCTGCTATCTGCAAGAGCTCAGAATATAACAAAAAGATAATTTATTTAAAGTTGATTATGAATATCTGTTTGTGCTTGCTACTTGATTTAATCATTGCCCTGAATCACATGATTGCCTTCAGAAAGATGCCATGGAAATGAGTCAATTAATACAAATGACCGTGGATTTGTAGGTGTTCTAGAAGATTAAATGAACAAGCTGGTATAAAACACCAACTGGCAGCTTTCTTAATGCTTCTCTAAGGCCATTTTGATGTTTATTTCTTAATGTTTATTTTTCAAGTTGATTGTGTTGCCCAATGCAGTGAGTAATGATGAATATGGGAAAAATTATTTGAGTGTGGCACTGGGTAATTTGTTACACTGTTGTGCATTTGTGGGTTCTATTGCTTTAAAAGTTCTCTCATTTTGTTTGAACAAGAAGACAATTGAAGTCTAGGATAAAATTTTTGAGAGAATCTAGCTCCCTTTAACTGGCTGATTTTCAAAATCTTAAACTCCTGCATTAGCCTTACACAAGTAAAGATGCTGTCACTTTTACTCTGCTTAGGGCCTGTGAAATGTGTGTGGCTTTTTCTTGTTTTGCATAAAAGCTGGGTTTTGGGGATTCAATTATTCAGTGTCTCCATGAGACAGGAAAAAGAAGGATTTAACAACTCTCTATGAAACTCTAAGTCTATATTTATTTAGACATCAGCACTCATAGCTATATAGAAACTCTTTTCTATATTCTCACAGTCAGGCAAATTTTTATAATGCAAAAAAGACTGGTCAGTCTGGCTGCTGATGTTGTATCCACAGGTGTGACTCTGTGTCATTAGGGAACTCCTCGGAAGGAACTTCCACAGCTTTATGTGGGATAGTGGGATATAAATGGGTTTTCATTAGTAAGCCTCTGAAAGACCACTGACCAAAACTCGTCTCAGAGCACAGGAATCAAGAGGGAATACAACCAATTTATTTTCTGTCCCCCTCTCGCAGTTAGCAGGCCCTGCTCTTTGTAAGCAACTAAAGACCCATGCCATCATGGGATTTTAATTTGTGTTCTCTCTCTCTTGGAATTTTAGTGCCTTGAACAGACCAGATTTTGTCAGGGAAAATGACTCACCTTGCTATAGATAATAGACGCATGGAAAGTGAGCTCCTGAGCCACTCGCTAGTTATAAGAGGTTGAAACTCAAAACTGAGATTGGGTGCATTTAAATATCAATTATGTTATTCACTCTGATTTTTATGAGTCAAGAAAAGATAATTCAAAATTTATTAAGTGTATTTTAAGTGGGATTGATGGGTCACTCAACTTTCTGGATTGTTAGAATTTATTGAGTTGAAAAATCTAGAAGCAATCAGGATAGCAAACTATCTTGAAAATTCATTGTAAATCTCTGAAGAGTATTTCTTGTCTCCCAAGGAGAATTTTACTCAATGTCTTGGAAATTAAATTATAAAGTTAAGCCTTTTTCAATTTGCAAAGTCCTATATATAGAATTATTTCTTTACAATTTCAAGCTTTTCTGTAAGGCTATCATTAATTTGCACAGCAAAAAACAACTCATATATTTTGCAGACTATGTTTTTTTTTACCCCAAACAATGAAATAATTTTCAAATTGGTTTTATGTACTGAAAAGAATGCTGTCACTACCCATGCTATTTTTACGTGCATCAGAACATTTCTACTGATTAAAGTATCATATTATTAAATCACTGCGGTAAAGTCAAGGAAAATATAGTTTCATTTAACTTGGAAAACTGGTTCTTGGCTGTGTTCAAACACCCATCACAAAACATTTTTTGCTCTAATACTGACGTTCACATAAAGTCATATCTTTTTTGTCTCTCATATGATTCATTCTTTTTTATAAAAGGCAGAAGACCATGGATGGAAACTAATATTCCATCCTGCACTTCTTTCAGATCTATCATCCTGAATATAACTTACCTATGAAGTAAGCAGGAATGTCTAGGAAATAAAATCTTGTGAAAAGGCTAATATTAAAATATATGATCCATGAAATAATTCTTCCAGCGAACCCAAAAATTCTGAACTTAAAGGAAATAGTGTCTTCTAGTCTCTCATTCTTCCTGGTAATCTAGATTTATGGTATTTTTACTAGTTTTGCAGTAAACACAGATTATCTCTCAGCTAGACAGAATCATAGAATCACTTAGATTAGAAAAGCCTTTAAGAACTTCTAGTCCAACTCTTAACCTACCACTGCCAAGTCCACCGCTAAATCATGTCCCTAAGTGCCACATCTACATGTCTTTTGAATACCTTCAGGGATGGTGATTCAACCACTTCTCTGGGCAGCCTCTTCCAATGCCTGACAACACTTCCAGTGAAGAAATATTTCCTAATACCCAAACTAAACCTTACCCAGTGCAACTTGACGCCATTTCATTCTATACTCCCGCTTCTTTTCTGGGAGACGAGAGGGACCACCACTTCACTACAAACTCCTTTCAGGCAGCTGTAGAGAGTCATAAAGTCACAAGATGATCTGCTCCTGATCCCAGGCTCAGGTTGAAAGCCATACAGTTCCAGAGATCCTCCTTCCAACCCTTCTTGTTGTGCATTACATTCGCCAATTTCCAGTCAAATGGAATCACTGGTAAATGACTGTAAGTGTCTCAGTGAGCATTTCTTCCATCTTCCTCAGTGCCCCTGAGTGCAACCCATCCAACCCCAGAGACTCATGTATGTTTAACTGATATAGAAGGTCACTGACCATTTTCCCTTGGATTATGGGGGCTTCATTCTGTTCCCTGTCTCTGTCTTCAAGCTCGAGGAGGTTGTATGCCCTGAGAACAACTGGTTTAATTAAAAACTGAGGCAAAGAAGTCATTAAGTACCTCTTCTTTTTCCTCATCTGTTGTGACTGTGTTTTCCCTTTAATTCAATAAATGCTGAAGATGGTACTCAGTTCCCCTTTTGTTGCTAATGCCTATATATAAATATTTTTATTGTCTTTTACTGTTGTAGCCAGATGAAATTTTAGTTGAGGTTTGGCCCTCCTAATATTTTTTCAATACATATGACTAATGGGGTTTTGTGTTTAGCATAGAAGAAAATACACTTTTCATAAACAGATTTGTTAATGATTACTATGATAAATTTGTCTGTTAATCTTATTATAGCTCCTGGTTCTTTTTTTTTAAATGCAAATATTTTCCAGATGTCAAAAATTTCTTGGGCTATCCACTAAAATTACTATTTCCATGATTTCCTCAAGCATGAAAAGTCCTACCCTACAGAAACTGATTATCATACTCTCTGAGACACTGATACATAAGTCAGAGACTGCCATCATCAGACATGAACATCCATAGTTTTTACGGGGCAAAACAAGGTAACCAGAATGTGAAATACTTATCAGAATGTGCCATTGTCAGTATAATTAAGTCCAAGCAGTGCAAAGAACATGGAAGAGCAAATGCATGCAGATATGCGGAAAAGAAAGCAAAAGGGAAGGCAAGGCATGTCCTAAGAAACAAGGCATGGTATGAAATTGGCAGGATTTCCAAAATTTGAGCAGATGGGTGGCAAATATGAGATGATAAGAGGATATTTAGAAGGAGTTAGTTTAGTATAGGAGGAATGAGATACTTTTGGAGAGAATTTCTCAAGGGAGCTAGGAAATCAGTAGAACTACTTGAGAAGTTAACACATTCATGACCACAAAAAAGCAGATTTAAGTTCTCTGTGACATTCACAAAGGTGAAACTTTTTAAAAGTATAAATGGAGCTTTTGCTGTAGTGGAATTTCATAAGGTTCTGAGAGTCATTGCTCTGAGTTGTCTTTTAAACACTCTCACATTTTATACAATTTTATACATTTTCCTACAATATAATATAGCATTTAGATTTATATTTGATCATTCTCTTCACATAGTTGTATAGTATTTTAACTCTACTGACTCAAGAGGATTTATTTTTATTTTAATTCTAATGTCATTGAGGAAACAACCTGGAAATTGAAACTGGAAACAATTTTGGAATCAGGAATTTCCTAATGACAGTTGCACAGTAAAAAGAAAACATAAATCACACTATATATCCAGGGTGTGCACACTCCTAGAAAGAACAAACATATACAAGCATGAGTAAAATGAAAGGAAATGACTGATGATGCACAGTAATTGTTTAAGAGTAAAATTTCCATGCTGTTAACACAAAGAAAGACCAAAGATGTTGCCATTAAAATAAATGAATAAATAACTAATTAATATCTCAATATCACCCATTTGTTACAAAATTTTATCTCTGAAGCACTATAATAATTATAGTACAACTAATATTTATTGCCATCAAAACCACCAGAAATAGTAGAAAATGTGGTGAAATGGATGTTGGATGATGCATATTTATTGTGTTTTATAAATTGTGAATATTTGCTCTTTAACTTCTGATTTTGTCTCGCCATTTTGACACCTTTATAAATTGAATTTAATACTTTTTATTTACTTACCTTCCATTTTTATTTCGGACATATAATTATCAGTGGTTACATTGAATGTATTTAACAAGCAAAGAACAAGAATGTGTGTACAAAACATTAATTTCTGGACCAGCACTTTCTATTCAAGTATTTAACATCTATTTTTGTTTTATACTTCCGGTCTTTTATGTTTTGACCAGGTTTGGAACCAAATTTATTGAAATACTTTATTTCTCAAATTAGAAACCTCTTGGAAAATCTTACACTTTTGCAGGAAAATGGAGACTTCCAGATGCATTTGTCTGGTCCAGGGACATTAGCAGCATTTTGTCAGCTTTTGGCTCCAGGGTTCTTGGTATTCAGATGCCCTCTCACCAGCCCAGCATCTCTGACTTACCACCTGAACTCATCAGTGTCCTGATATACAGACATAGGTTGTGTTTCCAGGATTCTAGACGTGTGGACCTATCAGGGTTGATAAGCTGACTGCACAGCCAGAAACAAAATGTTCGCGTTAGCAGAACAGGCAGTTTTGCTTTAAGGGAGCCCAGATGCTTTCCAGACAGAAGTGGACTGCCTGCATGGTACTGAAGTGTGCCAAATCAAAATGTAAGTTGCTTTGTGTCCTACTCTGTTGAAGAGCGTAGGTGTTCAATACATCTCTACTTTCATTTTATGGGCACTTGAAAGCACAGAAAGTCATTTGAAAGAATGACGTAACTTCGCCAAATGCACAAAGATCATTACAATACTGTTACCAAGCCAATGGTGTGCTAGAGAAAGCTCTCTGAGACTCTGGATGAAATTCAGTGAATGCACTGAAGGATACTCAGAAGGGTTATGAAACAATCTGTTTATAGTTGGCGTAATGCTAGAGCAATGTCAAAGCAGAACTGAGTACTTAGTGCTACAGCCGGATAATGCAACCAAAAATCCTGTGGCTTTAACCCTACAAAGGGTCTTCTTTCTTAGCGTGTTACCTCACTGGGCTTTCCAATGAAGAATTAGTACCTAGACCAAGGTTTTCAATAACATATCAAAGAACTCCCAAGAAAAGGAGTTATGGTTGCAGTGTTGGCTTAATTTTTTGGCCCCTATATGTATATTTTCTGAAGAAAATTCTACTAATATATTGGTGATAGATGTGGGAGGGAAAAAATCCAGTCTGCTTAGATAACCATGAGGGATGTTGATATTTTATATATTACACTGATATCTTTTTCACATATTGTTTAACTAATGCACATGGACTACTGAAATCACAGCTAGTGTAGAAGATTAGTTCTCATAGAGGACCAAATTCTGTGAAACCTATGGTTTATAAAAAGGTCTGCTTATGGTTGCTGCACAAAATTTACCTGTAATGGAACTCACATATTAGTTTTGAACAAACTATTCTCTTACGTTGTGGGACTGAATTACTATGGGGATTATCCTGCCTTGATCTGCTGCAAACCATCTTTTCATATGAAATATCAAATCTGCAATTTTGGTGAGATAAGTTTGCCAAGTGTCCATTATAGATAGTAACAGATGCACTTTTACCTTGAGACAGCACCTCAAAAACTATAAAATATCTTAACTGGGAGCATGCCCAATTATAGACCTTTCTTATAAACAAGGAGACAATGTCAGGCTGATATTCATAGATATATGATCATTTCCCTCTGGAAATCTGAGTCAGACACCTAAGTTGTGTTGATTTAGGCAGAACTAGAATGATTTATGCCAGTTGCTGATCTGAGCGCGTAAGTTTAAATAATATTCTGTGTCCTCTAGAACTTGCTATTCAAGATTTACTTTCAGCTTAGTGTATAAACAGTACAGCTTTATAAGCATGAAGTGAGGTAATGCTGACAGTTGATAACTAGGGCAGGTAAAATGAAAAGTATAATTAAGGTGTTCTTCTTTCACTTTCAGAGCTTTCTTTCCCCTCAAACCAGTATGGAGCACAGTCACTTTCACCTTTGCCATTTTTGTATGGAGTGAACAACTATCATTGTAGTAATCTGTTCATTCCCTTTCAACCTTTTTGTTGTTGATGTTGTTGCTGTTGCTGTTGGTTTTTAACCTTATTTTGGTCTTTTAGTTCTGGAGTGATTTTCATGATGCTGTTAAGGAGATGTTAGACACCAGATCAGCAATTATTGGGTCAGAACCACCTTGTGGGGTGTGGGTGGGTGGGTGGGGGTGTGGATGCGGGTGGATGTGTGGGGAGTGTGGGGGTTTGCAGGGGGAAGGAATAGGTCAAACCTCATGTAGATGGGGTGGTGTTGTATCCCTCATGGCAGGGCCTGGAGCCCACACAGGGCAGCCCCGGAGCAGCTGCCAGACACAAACAGTCCCACAGCCTAAACCACCCCACAGCCCCTGGAGCCCCTGACCCAGCTCAGACTGGCAGGGACAGTGAGAACACGGCCCCTCACCCTGGTCTGGGACCCCAGAGTGGCCAGAGACCCCACCTGAGGAGGGTGGCCACAGGGACCAGAGCAGATAAAACCAAAGGCATATGTTTGGCGCATGTTGTGGCGCAGCCATCTGGACCTGTGAGAGCTGGTCTGCCCCGAGGTTCCAGTGGCAGCTCTATGATGTGTCTCTCNCAGCGCGGTATCTTCCGTTCGCCAGGCCCTGGCCTGCCACACCCTTGGCCTCTCTTTCTTTGTTCCTTTCTTGATGCTTTGGGGGGCTTGGAACTGGAGGGATTGGATTTTGACTTAAGTGTAGTGGATTAATGTGTGCTGGGTTGATATTGTGGAGGAGCATTTTGTCTGGCTTGTGTTGCGCCCTTTTTTAACCTTTGCCAAGTTCCCTTATTTTGTTCCGTAAATTAATAAAGATATCCCTTGGGAACAAGTCTGTGGCATATTCTCTTGGTGTTATCTTGAGGTATTAAAGAACCCTACATATAAATATTTTGAAGTAAAACTCCTCACTGAGCCCATGAGCCTGCATCTCCAGGGCTGGAGTGTTACAGGCGTGCCTTCATTGTTCACAGGCTCCAGGTTTTTCTTTTACCCACCCACGTATTGCAAAAACTTCTAATTGTTTTTCTTGTGTGTTGCTGTGCTTCTTATTATTTCATTTGGGAGCTATTTAGTCCTTTTTGAATACATACATCAATAATTATTGGCAAACAAAACACATTAAGAGTTAGTTCATCGTTAAGAAAGCAACTGGAATAGAAAACCTGCACTGTGGTTAAGCATTTGAAGTGAAAAGGAGTTTGACCTTATAAGAGTTGAGGTAGTATCTATATTATAATTAATTTGCTGTGTTTTTATGACCAAAATTTTCTGGCTAAAGTTCTCACAAATTACTGTAATAAAAGAATATTTCCTAGCATTACTTCATATCGGTTTATAATGTGACAAACATGGTATACTCCAGCTACTGAATCATACTCATTTCCATGCCTGTTTTGCTCAGTAACAAGGGAATACTTACACATATTGACTATACTCCCTACCTATTTGATTTAGTTTTATTATTTTGTGCCAAGATGTTCTGGTTTTATACTTTTCCTATATTTTACATATGTGGTTTGTGATATAACTTGGGCACAATAGTCACCATCAACACCTTCCATTTTATGTTTAACATTACCTGGGAGGTTTTGGCCCTATTTTATTTTTTTGCGTCTTTCCACCTTGCCTTTGTTCTTTACAAAGTACTCCCAGTGCGTTAAAATGTTGCTGTATTTATCAGGTTTCACTGGGACATTCAAACATTTCATACCGTGAAGTATTGTGTTATTGCAGTATCAAGGACTTCAGATGAGCATGATGAATGACAGCAGATTGGCTTTATTAAGGTTAACGACTTGATGATTTACAAGTGAAGATATATTAGAATCAAAATTAATGCATTAATTGTTCCATTAAACAATGTGAACTTTAAATATACTGTTTGGGAATGCCCTGGAGAGGTGTCATTAGCGTTATATTAATTGTGACATGGCATCTATTTCAGATCTGCCAACAGTTCAGAAAAAATAAGTACTGCAGCTTAGAGCAGCCCAATAACTTAAAGGTTACTCTCTCCTGTCAGACATTAATGGCCAGTAACAAACTCAAAATCACCTCAGACAAAAACCAGAACAGGCCAACAGCAATGCAGACTGTTGGACCTCCTGTGGCTTTAAGTGATGTTAAAGCCAGGGGTGATTGGGGTTTGGAGGCAGATTCATATACCTGTATGCTACAGTAACACTAGCGATGGACTGCTGCCACCCTGTCCCTCCCTTCATTCAGTCCAGTCAGAACTGCTCCATACAGAAGCCTCCTCTATGATCTGTTGGGTTGCAACCAGACAAAAGAAGAAACAAGTGGAGGGAAGATCATCTGCATTTTATGGGATCAGAAATGTTTTTGAAACAGAACAGATTCCCAAGTGGTATAGTTAATTAAAGCAATGCCTTACTTCTAGAATTAATTCTGAGACAAGATAATGAGCACCAGGAACCTCTTTCTGGTAAGAAGAGCATCCTTTCTAACATTTGTTGATGCCACCTTAGAATTTAGCAGTCACATATCCATCATTACAAAGGGATGATAATATTAAGTCATTGTGTTACTCAAGAGACAAGGTTTGTTTTCCAGTATTGTTGTTTTTAATAACAAAATAGTACAATGAAGCCATCTGATGAATGCTCTTATCTGAATTTTTGATTCACCAGGGATGTATCAAACTGCTGTGTTGTAATGCTGTTTTCAGAAGGAATCTTTTCACAGTAATATTTTGAGTTTCAAGGGAAAAGATCAGTACAATTCAGAGGAGATCTGAAATGGTAAATGATTCCTGAATGCTCCTATACTCAGAAACACAGCAGTTATTCTTTTTTCATTAACAAGAGCAAAGGGGCCCAGCCAAGCCTTGTTAGCTACAAAAAGGCCTGTCTTCAGAGGCCTCAGTAAAGCTACACCTGTTACCATTTTAATTTGTTAATCACATATTCCTGTTTTAGCTTCCTTTCTTTTTTGTATGTGGGTATAGAATGACGAATGATTCTGCTGGCTGTTTACAGGACATCTCGGTATAAGATTACTTGTAACAAGTAAAGTAAGGCAAGTAATAGCAAGCAAATCAGTCTAGTTGATTAAAAAACCATTCACTTCACTAAGTGGCATCAGGATTTGAGGGAGACAGAAGACACATGGTTCAGATAGACAGCAATTATAGTTTTATTTAGCGGCAATTGTAACTGCAGTTCTTTTTCATTTTCTCCCCTTTTCCTTTGCTTTTACCAGTGAAGAACTGCACCTGCTTTGTTCCCTCTGTCTTTCCATCTTCTCTGTATTTCAGATGATTTGTGAAAGAATGGCAGAAAACAACTCTGGAAGATGTTGCTGCTGCTACTGATAGGATCTGATCAATAGGTTCATCTTAATAGCAGCACATGGGCAAAGCTTTCACACAGAGCTCCATGAGAGTGGCAAATAACAAAAATTCCTATGGAAGACATTTCCTTAAATTTACCTGCATCTTGGGGTGGGAAAGGTGGGCTGGAAGAGGAGAGCAGTTGTGGGGAATCTCAACTAACTTTTTTCAAAGGATGTGCTGAAAAAAATCGTAAAATGCAGCGTAGGTTTTTATATTTTTCATCCAGAGTAAAAAAATCATTGGTACTGGAACTGTAAGAATAGATTCAGAAAATGGCAGTGTGCATTGTTGGTAAATTTGGTCTACCTGTGGCTTCCATAACCTCTTACACTTTGGCCTTAGTCTTGAAGATGACATTGCATGATGAAAGACATATCTCTCTTTGATGATCCCTTCACTAATTTCAACTTACAAGTAAACTGAAACTCAGCTGAGCCTCAGCTTGTCCATTGGTGAGGAGTGGAGAGACAATCTGAGCCATAAATACCATAATGGTACAGACAAAATTTCAGGCGAACATTTGATTGCTAACACACATTTAACATTAATTAATAGGCTATTTGTGACTTCTTAATGCTTCTAAAAAGAATCAGTTTTCTAAAAGGATAGCAGCTTCTTCAGTGCTCAGCTAATTTCTTAATTACAACTTTCTGCAGTAATGACATTCAATAGTGCCTTTAAATTGTTTATGGCCCTTCTGGACTGAAAATTGATTATTCTACCTTTTATTGAACTCTTTTCTAATTTCCTTGCTGAGAATTAAAGACTCATGCAATGGATTCAGTCTCCGCTTTTACTATATAATATCCTTCTTATTTCAACATACAAGTTTAAGAACAGTATACATAGAAAAAAGACTGACTATTCATATTCAGTGCATTTAGGATGTAGGCATGGGAGTGGTTCATCTGTTGGAATATCCAGATAGATCCTTTTTTATTGCAATGTCCAGTTCACAAAGGAACCCTATTGTTTATTGGGGATGATCTCTGACCTTAATAACAATCTGACAGGCCAAACAGCAGGTAAAACAATGTCTTTATGATAATATTATTTGGATTTCAGTACCAAAGATTGAAAATCTAGTGAAAAATTGCTTGGAAGGATTAAATCCTGTCAGGAACATATGGTAATTTTACATTAATTTATATCTTTTGTAAATGTGATAGCAGAAACATATGTGGAAATGCTTGCATGTGGAGGGAAGCAAAATGTGTTTTGCTGAAAATAAGACTTCAGCAATTGTCACAGCATATCTGCTGGTTAACAGTGATAATGTCAAAGGATTTGCTGAAAATTGCAGACCGGACACAAGTCCTTTTAATACTCTACCCAAGAAGAAAGACAAAAGAGATGCAAAGGGAACACCTGGGTTTTGTTTACTACAATAACACAGAGATCTGCCTGCCATCCCCAGGTCAAGCATTACTGCAGACTGGCGATCTAAAAATTATTAACTCATGTACACTCTCACTGCTCCCTCCCTGTTTATTGACTAGAATAAAATAAGTGTGTCATTGTCTCTCACTCAACATCTGCTGAGGAAAACACGATTTGAAAATAAGGTGCAAATTTCCCATGTAGAAAAGGGCTGTTTTGTCAGAAGATACTACAGATGACGATGCTTTACTAATAAAAATGGACCACTTCTTTCTGTTTTCTGTGAGGCAGCATAAGCTTTTACATCTGTTCATGTGAAAAATATTCTTCAGAACCAGGAGGCAGATGTCTAAACTAAGGGATGCTAACAATTGCATGCAGTAGATTAGATACTTGTTAGGGAATAAAAAGAAGAGGATAAAAGACATTGAAATATTAAGAATTCTAGCAGTTCAGTAAAAAGAATAATTTTATGTTAGAAATTAAGATTGTGATGAAAGTGAATGTATCTATATAGAGAGTAAAAGATGGGAAAACATTGAAAATTGCAGAATGTTAAATTAGAGGAAATGTCCGGATAAGAGGGGAAAGTGTTCTCTCTTCATCACTGTTTGATGAATTAGCTTCCAAAAGCTGAAAATCTTGGTCATAATTTTTATATTAAGCCAAATATTGAAATAATTTTCCAAAGCTTCTGGCTTTCCTGCTTTGATTTTGTAGAACTGGTATAAAACTGACAGTAAAAACACCTTCTTTTAACAAAGTTTCCAGCATTTAGACAGTCAAGGTAATACAAAAATATTACCCTTTCTGCACTTTTAAAATTGTTTCACCATTTATCAGCCCAAACAGAAAATAATATATTTCAGTTTAAAGACTAAGTTAGTTTAATTTTTTGAAACACATAGAAGTTTCACTCAGATTCATTCAGAATACTTTATTTATGCAACTCCTTCTGTCAATATCTTTTAGAAGACACAGTAGGACATCTCTGCTCTGAAATTATCTCTTGCTGCTGAGTGTTAATATGACAACAGCTCAGTGTGCCTGCAGAACACTGTATAAAACCAGGGGAAACAAATGGTGCCTTCTTTTGCCCTTCTGTTCCTTATAACTGTATCTCAATTTCCTCGGCCCAGCATTTTAACTTATATTGTACCTAAAAAGACCTCAGATCTTTTAAACACTCTAAAAGATAAAGGCTGTATATCGATAAATTACTCTCTGAAATCTCTTTAGTCTTTTCCCCCTTTGTATGGGTAAGCCACACTTCATGGTGAAAATTCCAAAGGCAGCTCTGCAGAAGTGATGGTGTCTCGCAAGACCAGTGTTTTCCAGAGGTAGTTCATCCCTGTTTCAGTTCTAAAAAGTTACTTGAATTTTTCTGGACCAGAAAAGGAATCTTTTGTAGAAATGAACCAGCAAATATGTATTCAAATGCAAATTTCCAAGTTTTCTTATCCTAAATATATTGTCAAATTGGAATTGGTGTGTGCTGTTACCAATTGTTTCCTGTTAGAAATGGAAAAAAACACAGATCCCAGGCTGCATTTGTAGTTTTGACTCTGAATGTTTATTTCAGCAGAGATTTTCGATTAGCTTGAGGACCTCTATGAGTGCATGAAAGTACAACATGTAGGTTTAAACTTTGGAAGATGTGACTGCTATATTTAAAAGGAGGTAGCAGAACAAGTAGACTATGTTAACAGATCAGAGAGAAGCAAGACAGACTAAAGCACTTCTGCAAATGCAGCACTCATGACTCTTCCCCTGACTTAAAATGGGTTGTTGACCACTTCTATCAAAATGTCATTCATGCTGGGGGGAAGGTTTGGACATCTGATAGCTCACTTCTGCTATTATGTAACAGAGCAAGGCACATTAGATGAAGCTCTAAAGAACTAGAGTGCACTCTTAGACCGAATACTGTTAATGGTATGGTCTTTAATGGCATAAAGCTTCCACCAATAAAACTTTGTGAAGATACTAATACCCTTATATCCCCTTTGATCATTTACGGGGGTGGAAACAGGGAATTACAGAACTGTTCTCTGCAAATACTACACTGAAACCTTTCTCATAATGTTATCAGGACCAGTAAATATTTAACAGAACAGCATCTCACTTCCACAGATTCAGTGACACCACCTGCCATACTTCCTGTACAATTTGAAACGCTGAAAACATCTCAGTCATATTTTTGAGTGTCAGCTTTTATCAGAATAGCTCAAAAATGTTAGAGAACCACCTATTCCTGTTACCTTTTGTTGATTCCAGCCATATTCTGGGGGTAAATGCAGGCATCATTAATAAGACTCAAATGAGACACAGAATCAACAGCTTGTAATTTCCAGTGCGTTTCATTTTTCCTTCTCAAAAGATATGTTCAACTTCTTTGTAATTTTTCTGTTCAGTTATGAAACTGAGGCTGCTTGCCTCCTATGTATTCACTTTATATCAATATGAGCTTTAATAGTGCAGCAATTCAATTTGCAAGCAAAATGTTTTTGCAGTGTACCTTGATGAGGGAGAGGGAGTAGATGTGTCAGCTCATCTATTGTTTTCATGAGCATTTACAGAGGTAATAAATGAAAATGGAGAAGAATTTTTCAAGTTGTATAGGGTACTTGGATTTCAGAATTTTTGTGGTTTTGACATTATTAGTGTGGTAATGGAATTCAGTAGTTTGATTTGAATTCTGTGATTACCGTACTTAACTCTAAAAAGGACTGCAAGTCTAGAGGGATTCTTCTGTAATCTGTAAATGAAGATAAGTAAATTCTTCTCTTGATGATATCAGCTTTATATTATAGTGTTCATGTGTTATGGTAAAATTATACTTTAAACAATGTCTGAGTTGTTGTTGTTTAGAGTCTAGGTGGTGAAAAGTGTATGTGAAGAGAGCTAGGATACAAAGAAGAATTATGCAAAATAGACCTAGAAAGCCTTATAGATATGGATTGCAACTTCCAAAATTGGCACCTAAATTTTCCTGTCACCCAGGTTTATTTTGATTTTTTTTGGACTTGACTAAATTCACTTTGACTATTGATGAGGGATGAGCATACATACATAAAGACAGTAAAACTTTATGGTGATTAATTCACATAAATCTGATGACAGCTTTCTCAACAAATGAGAACGTTATGTGCACTTAGTTACATCCAAGAGTAATGATTTGCTACATCATCTTCTTAAAGTAGAAACATTTCAGGAATAGACCATTATATCTTTAAAGGGAGTTTAAAGGTTTGGTGTTGTCAATGTGGTTTATAACTGTTGAGAGCTGTGGTCTTTTACTGGACTAAGCCTCAATAGGCAGAAGAATTTGTGATATTGAAACTTGTCCAAGCTGTGAGGCATAGCAAGAGAAATGTATCTAACACAGGCATTCAGTAAGGAGGTCAAAATGGACAAGGGAACTTTTAAAGCCATGAGGAGATGTTGAGAAGAAACACTAAGATTTACATAAATACTATTTTTTTTTTTTTTTAAACAGAGACTTAAATTATATGCTATTTATCCACATAAATTTCCTACCCATGAGAATCTGGAAACACAATCTTGCTAATACAAAGAAATATGATTGTTACACATTAAAGACTCTTCAGCAGTCAAAATGCAAAGATACTCACACTAGAGCAACAAATGACATCATTGTGAGAAACAGTGTGCCATTATCTGAGTTACCCTCATGTTGCAGATTGAACTGGTGATTGTCAGATACCAAATAATATAAAGCTTTGAACTGGGGTCTTCCACATGCTGGCATAATAAAATAACCATTAAGTGATGATGGCACGCACATCAGTCTAAAAGTCTTGATTTTTGCAGTCTTTTGTGTGGATTGGGACTTTTTGAGCAAGTTCCTAAGGCAATAGAATCCAAGGAACACCTTCTCAAAAGCTTCTGTAACATTTGAATCACCTAAACAGCACTGCTATGGAAACTTGTGGATATTTTGAGGTATAAGGACTTTGCATTCAGCAGCAAACCAGTCTTTTGAATAACACAGGTACCTGAAGAAGATATATTTGGAGCCACCTCTTAATTATATGGTTGTCCAGAGTTCTGTTAGTCTCACAAAAGAGATGTACTGTGAGATTGCCTTTGACCTGAAGTCTTCTCATTTGTGTCCCAGTTCATCAACGGGACAGGATATGAGCATTCACTATTCTCATTATCTTCTGTCTGTGCTTTCTGCTTCTGATTCTTCTTTTCTACGCAAATGAAACCAAGCATACAGGATCAGAGCGAGTGGCAATATGGCCCAGTAGCTTTCTTGGTACTGCCATTAGCAGACTGGGTGGCCTACAGGCTACATACACCTAGAATTACTCAGGAAGGTATTTACTTGCAGAAAGAAAATCTACTTTCGTTAATGCAGTTTGATTTATCCGATAAGAAGTAGTTCGGTAAGCACATAGTACTGTCATAAAGCTTCCATCTGAAAGCCATTCCCACTTGACCTCAATAAGTCTATGGATAGCAGTTTCTTCAATATATGCTTGAAGACTAACACCAGAAATTAATTTCTGTAATAAATATCTCAACTGGTAACTATTTCCCAGCCTGGCTTCCTGCAGAAAATTTCCGTAAGAAATGGCTACAGAGTCAATAACATCCTCTGTACTTGTGAGTACCAACTCCCATTTTAACCTGTATGCAAATCACAGTCTCTGCTCAATGTGATAAAATGTTATTCAGTCTCTTCATTCACACTTGCTTCTTTAAATAAATTTTTTATAAATCTTTTCCATTTCAGTCACATGCTTATAGTTTGTTCAGAATTCATTGACACACGTGCCATAGTACACAACACATTGTGTGAAAGTTCTCTGCAATAGTCTGTTCCTTTTAAAGTATCTGCCATATTTTTTTATTATAGATGCTTTCAAAACTGAATTAGACAACATATTGTTTGATAAAACATCTTATTTCAAAATATACCAAGAATATGCAGCTAAAGCCAATACAAATGCGTCCTGAGGAAGCAGCATTTTCTCCTCGTGATAAGAAGGAGAAAATGTTTTGATATATTTCTGGCAATGAATTCTGAAATCCAGGCCATGAGTGCTAAAGCGCTTGTCAGTTTGGGAGCTAATCCATATGCCAAGGATACATTAAACAAACATGTAGCTACTTATTTCAGAGAATGACCAGATATGAATAAAACTTTCACAAGGAAATCAAGCACAACTACTGGTAAGTGTAAGGTGAAATTTTAAATCACTTTTGACAAGGTGGAAAAGCAGAAAGGGTCATAGAGTAACTGCAGTATAATATGCGGTATTAACTTACTGTGGACATGTTCCCTGGCAGCAGGATTTTATATATGCTGTATGGTAGAAATAAGTAATCACAGAGAGAAAACATATAACTTAAAGTGCAGAGGCATGCATAAAAAATAATTAAAAAAATCTGGGAAAAGTTAACACACAATGATTTTCTTTTCTATTCACAGGCCTTGGCAATGGACTCTACAATAGAGTTTTCTCCTTCTACTTTGTATGTCTTTATTGGAAAAGAGGTAGAGGAGCTCAACTATCTCCAAATATACTGTTGAAGAACAAAGTTTTTTCCGTCTGCATAATGATTTATTAATTTAATCCTATAGTACAATGATCGGCACAGCTCTCCATCTTAAATCTTAGATCAGACTGAATCCTTCACTTCTACCAGCATATGATACAGTCTTTTAACATATCTAAAGCTCAAATTATCAAAGGGTGAGGGGCAAGTAACCTTTTCCTGCAGTTGCTTTCAATTTTCTCATGCATAGTTAAATCAGTGCATTGAGAAGTAGTACTCTTCAGGGATGGATGCAGAATTAGCCCCTGCAGTCTTACCAGAGTTTAATGGGTGATTTGATGCTAACAGCATCAGTTTCTGCCATCTGTTCATAAGGGCACCACTGGCTGTTCAGTGAGCCCCTGCGTTAGTCATGGTAGAAGGAATTTGGATGACTAAAACTGAATTGTTTGAATACCCTCATCCAGCAAAACCATCAGTGCAGTAAATAACTGAAGATAAGGAGAAAAACAAAAACTAGAGCAAAATAAATTACTGGAATAAATAGAGGTCTAGTTGCATTTTCTCAGCTCTTTTGATTTAAAGAGCTATATGCCAAGTACTGTAGTAGAGAAACTGTATTTACTCATTGCAAAAAACCCATTCCACTTCCACAAATATGGTGCTTTGTTACCTAAGTAGTCTAAGCAACTACTTAGTTTATTTAGACTATAAATATTTGAAGAAGTATATTGCCACTTGTAGTCTGTTTTGAACTAGTTGTGTTGCACATATTGTTCTGCCTAATTTGTCATATGTGTTTTGTTGTTATTGTTCCTGACGCCTAATAAAAAGAGGAAAAATAGAATACCAAATTATATGGAAGGACAGGGATAAAATTAAGAAAAGTACACATTTATGCTTCTGTAAGAGTATGTGTACTTGTATAAAAAGCTATTGGATGGGGAAAAAAGTATAAAACAAAACACAGTTGTTTAAATATTTATTTTGAAAGCACATAAAGGTTGAAGAAATAGTTCTTCTAAATTCCATTAAATACTTGTACTCACTATGTTTCAATATTTGTCCAGGCACGATTTTGTAGATATGTATTTCTGGAGAGTTCTGCAGGATATTAAACACACACATGAAGTAGAGATAAGGATTAAAGGTAATCAAAAGCTAAGCATGACATAAATCAGGAATATTTAAACAGTTTGTTAATTATCTATCTGTTTAAACATGAATTCCCTGAAGAACAGTCAGCATTAAAGACATCCATGAGAAATGTGTCTACAGGAAGGAAAGGATTTTTACTCTAAAAGTGTTTATTTGGATGTTCTAATTAGCCATTTAAGCATACTTTAGTTTGAAAGCACCTACAAATTATATTATTATCAATAAGAACATGCCTTTTCAACAATGATCTTCATTGCTTCCATTTATTCTTTTCTAATTAAAGTCTGGGAAAATATTTATTCCTGACCAGTTTCCACATCAGTGCTGAAGCAAAGTTAAAGTATTTTCAGCTCCCTGTATATGAGCTGAACAAGCTCTAGGCTACTGTCTTGATCTCCCTTCCTCCTTTTGTTTATGTGTCCTGGTTCCAGCCAGGGGAAGGTTAATTTTTGCAATAGACAGGAGGGGGCACAGCAAAGACCTGGAGGTTATTCTATACCACCTCACATCATTGCCAGAGGCAGGGGGAAGGGAGTATCTTCCAGGGAGAAGGGGCTCCTTCTGATAGGGATAGTGTGACTGCAGTTGGCTCTGCAGTGAGTATTTTGGTGTGTGAACCACTCTCTGACTTTTGTACACGTTTGTAATTAATATTGCTTCTGTTACTGTTTGTTTTCTTTTTTCATTGCTGCTTCCAGTAAATTGTTCTTATCTCAGCCCTGATCTTTGCCATTTGTGCCTCCAGTTCTCCTCTCCAGCCACCTGTAGCAGGTGGGGAGAGGGGGAGCAAGTGAGGGGCAGTATGGTTTGGAGAGTCTCAGTGGGGGCACTAAATTGGGGAGTACCATTCCTAAACCACAACAATATGTTGTACTTAATTCCAGTTTATCTCATCTTTCAGCAACTAGGAATTAGGAAAGTTTGCATAGAAAACTTGAGTGAAAAGTTAAGTAGAAAAATGTGATCAGTTATTGTTTATTCTCATGGGCAAAGCTTTCACTGTACTGAGCTTAAAAAAGGATTTCATGGTGATCATATATCTGAAATAAATCTGGGCTCAAATTGGCCAGAGGCACCTGGAAAAGCTCAAGGAGCAGACCCATGGAAATGTCATGAAGATTAACAAGATCAAGTGCAAGGTGCTGCGCATGGCTCAGGGCAACCCCCTGTATCAGTGCAGGCTGGGGGATGAACAGATGGAGAGCAGCTCTGCCGAGAAGGACTTGGGATGGATGAGAGGCTGGACATGACCCAACAGTGTGCGCTCCCACCCCAGAAAGCCAGTTGTATCCTGGTCTGCAGCAAAGCCAGCACGGCCAGCAGGTTGAGAGAGAGGATCTGCCCCTCTGTTCCTGTCTGGCGAGACCCCCCTGGAGTGCTGCATCCAGCTCTGGGGTCATCAGCACAGCAAGGACCTCGAGGTGTTGAAGTGAGTCCAGAGGAGGCCACCAAGGTGGTTAGAGAGATGGAGCACCTCTCCTATGAGGAAAGGCAAAGAATTGGATTGTTCATCTTGGAAAAGTGAAGAATTCAGAGTGAGCTAATTGTGGCCTTCCGGTATCTGAGGGGAGCCTGTAAGAAAGATGAAGGGAGACTGTTTACAAGAGCACAATGGCAGGACAAGGGTGAATGGCTTCAAACTGAAAGAGGATAGGTTTAGATTAGATACTAGGAAGATGTTCTGTACTTTGAGGATGGTGAGACTTTAGAACAGGTTGCCCAAAAAACGTTGTGGGTGCCCAATCCCCATAAGTGTTCGAGGATAGGTTGGATGAAGCTCTGTGATCTAATGGAACGTGTCCCTGCCCACGGAAGAGTAGTTGAAACTAGATGGTATTTGAAGTCCCTTCCAACACAGACCATACAATGATTCTATGATTTACTCTATGAGTATCTATTGGTATGCAAATATATCAATTATGTGCAATGAGTACAGAGATGAAATGCAAAGAGGAAAAACTGCTCATAGGAATAAGGATATTAAGGACTTTACTTTTCCATGTAAAATTACAATTTGAAAAGAGGCATCATTCATCAAGGGTTAGAATGAGAGTTTACTGTTTGTTTCTATGGCATAAAGTATTCATGACGCCACAAATCTGATTAGAAATAATTTCTTACTTCATACTGTGATGTAGTTAGGGGATGTATCAGGCTTATGTAGCAAGGTTTTGTCACTGGTGAGGGCCTAAAGGGCTCTGTAAGAAAAGACGAGGAGCAGTCCCCATGTCAGACACAGCCAGTTCCAGTGGGTTCCAAAACAGACCTGCTGCTGGCCAAAGCTGAGTCTGTCAGCAGTGGTGGCAGTGCCTTGGGGAAAACAGAGATGACAAAGGATAAAAAAACACTATGCAGCAGCTGTGAGAGAGAGGAGTGAGAAAACACCAAAGGCAGCAAAGAGGAAGAAGATGAGGCACTCCAGTGACAAAAGCACTGGAGCCTGTGGAGGTACCATGGTTGTCTTTTTGCAGCCTGTGGAGGAGCACACACCAAAGCATGTGGACCTGCCCTGAAGAAAGATGCAGCTTATGGAGAGACTGTGTAGGAGCAGGCTCTTGGCAAGAGCTGTAGTCTGTGGACAGGCAACCACACAGAGCAGGATTTCTGATAGGAACTCTGGCATGTGAATCCATGCTAGAGCAGTTCATGAAGAACTCCATCCATGGGAAGAAAATACAATGGAGCATTTTGTGAAGGACTCTATCCTGTGGGAGGGAGCTCATGCTGGAGCAGGGGATGAGTGTGAGGAGGAAGCAGCAGCACAGGCAAAATGTTATGTACTGACCACAATTCCCATTCCCCATCTTCCCTGTACTGCTAGTAGAGTAGAGAGGTAGAAGATTTTGGAACAAAAGGAGTAAAATTAAGCCTGGGAAGAAAGATCAGGGTGAGGGGAAAGTGGTTCTAGTTTTGTCTTTGTTTCTCTCTATCCTACTTTAATTTTTTTTAAAATTAGGAATAAACTAAATTAATACTCTGCAAGTTAAGTCTGCTCTGCCTCTGATAGTGATTGATGAGTGATCTCCCTGTCTGTATCTCAAACCACAAGCTTTTTCATCTAATTTTCAGCCACTGGCCTGCTGAACAAGGGGAGTGAGAGAGCACCTGAAGGAACACTTGGCAATCAGCCCAGGTCAGCCCACCATAGAAGTTAATAATTTTGTCACATCAGATGAGTCCCTTCCCTCTCTTTCCAGCTCTGCTGTATTATCTGGCACATGATATGGGTGGGTGGTATTGATTTTCCTAATGTGCTAATGCAGTCTCTGTCAGAGTCCTTTGAAGCTGACGTCTTTTCCATGTTATGATTCTAAGCCACTGAGGCCGCATGGTTTGATGTGGGGAAGGAATTCACATAAACTATTCCAAATTGAAAGCTTATTTCTCATCAGTGAGCAAGAATTTTATTTTGAGATTGAGTTCCATGTCTAATATTTACTTCCAGCTTATACGGATTTATCTGCAAATAATCACCCCGGGCTTTGCACATTCATTTTCAGAGGGGTATCAGCGAAGTGCTTATGTAGATTTTCTGCATATAAAGTTGCAGATTTTGCAGCTACCAGAGTTCACATTTTAAAATGTGGCCCTATTAGTGTAAATTATACAGTGTTAGCATACACTGAAATTTCAAGGGAAAATGATATATGTAATAGCCAAGAGTCTAGAAAATGACACGAGATATGTTGGCATTTATAGTATATGAGAAAGCAATGTTGATAACATGAAAGTAAACAACAGTTCAGCAAAAAATCACAAGATCCTGATACATCTTGTAAGTATGCAGGATGGCACACTGAAATTTGCATGTAAAGGGTAAAAAAAAATAGAAAATATAGACTGCAGTGGTGTGAATGTGGGAAGGTGTCTCTGCTCAGGGCAGGAGGGTTGGAACCAGATGATCTTTAAAGTTTCATCCCACCCAAACAATCTATGTTTCCATAATATAATGCTTAGCAGAAGTTATAATATCATCTGTAAATTTGAATATTGATAGTGAAAAAGCAGACTAGAATACATAATCTAAAGCCCCTGCAAATATTATCTTTTAGTTTCTTTCACACAGTTTTTAGCACAGGAACAGTTTCAAGATAAGGGAAATTATGATTGTGTAGTTATAAAACTTTGCATAACTAATCAAAATGCATGGAAAGTACCTATAGCACAAGGCACAAGCCTGCAAAGGCTCCAGTATGTACCAAAAGTGCAAGAAAAGGTTATGTCACCACACTAATAACGAAAAAGCAACTGCACGTGGTAACAGCAACATGAAGCTGGTTTTTGTATCACAAGCACACCGTAAGGGAGAAGTTTGTGTAAACTATTAGGCTAGTTCTCTCTACTCTCATACTTGCACTCTCACACTAAGTGCACTGGTTTTGTCTGGGATAGAGTAGTAACGTCTGTGGGGCTATGATTCGTAACCAAAACAGTATTGACAACACACTGATGTTTTAGCTATTGTTAAGCAGTATTTGGACATCATCAAGACCCATTTTTTTCTGCTTTTCACACTGTCTTGCATGTAGGCTGGGGGCACACAAGAATTTGGGAGGGTTATAGCAGGGACAGCTGACTGCAACTAACCAGATGGCTATTCCATACCGTATGATGTCATGCTTAGCAATAACATCTGCAGAGAAGAAAGATGAAAGGGGAAGATATTAGAAGTGATGGCATTTGTCTCGTCAAGTAACTGTTACTCAGGATGGAACCCTGCTTTCCTGGAAATATTTAAACACCTGCCTGCTGAAAGGAAGTAGTGAATTAGTTCCTTACTTTGTGTTGGTTTAAGGATTAAACTGTTTTTATCCCAACCCACAAGTTTTCTCACTTCTACCCTCAAACTTCTCTCCCCCACCCCACCACAGGGAGTGAGCAAGTGGCTATGTGGTGCTGAGCTTCCAGCCCAGGTTAACCCACAACAGTGCAGAAAATAAAGACATTTTAAGAAGCGGTGCTTAAGCATTACTTAGATTAATTTCCTCCAAAAAGCACTATGTGAAGCTCACGTTCCGTGCAACTGCTGTGGTTCCCATGTAGCATATGGTGTGATACTTAGCCTCCACCTCCTTATTTAGTAGTATAAAATTAGAATATGCATATCATATGCAGTTACTGTTGTAAATACAGTTTTCCTTATCCAGACTGGTGGCTTATTGCCTAGAGTTCCTACAGCTGTACTGTATTACCTATGCTTATCTAGTGTAAGATGTATTTTTAAAAATACACTAAAGAACGAGGATCCTAGCTTGCTGATTTTTGAAAATAAAAGCATTTTAAAAATTAAGCCATAGGCTATACTTTCTAATGCCTTGGTGGAATGAGAATGGAATTGTATTTCTTTTATGAAATATGATGTTGCTGAAGGAAATATTGAAAAATTAAAAAATACTGTGTTATTTTTATTTATAGCTCTGGTGTGACTGAATAAGCAATAAAACCCATTGATTATCAGGAACATAAGAAACTTCTGCAAAGCAGTTTAAAGTTTGTTGCCTCAAGGAGATAAATCTAAGTTCTAGAGATCCTGCTTAAAGAATTCTAGTTTCAAGATGGTAACATTACCACACTTGTTCATAGGGATACAATAAGTGGTGAACTCAATAGGGCTGTACATTTATGAAAAATATTCATGGCCATGTGAAATGTACCTTTTCGGATATTTAAATACTTTGAGTTACCAAATGGGTTTTTGCTCATTTCTCTGAAGAAGATGACTAAATCATGCACTAAAGCAGTTCAAGAAAGTCATAGGCCTGTTGGAGAGGGTCCAGAAGTGGGCCACAAAAACAGTCAGAGGGCTGGAGCATCTCTCCTGTCAAGTCAGACTGAGGGAGCTGGGGTCATTCAGCCTGGAGAAGACAAGGCACCAGGGAAACCTTATTGCAGCCTTTCAATATACAAAGGGGGAAAGGAGAAAGATTGAGAAAGTCCTTTTTACCAGGACCTGAAGTACTATGACAGGGGGTAACATTTTTTCTTACTGTTTAATTCAGAATATCATAAAGGTTAAGATTATGGCACGGGAACTAGGATTAAACACCCTTAGCAAATGTGAAATTTACAATTTAAAAAAATCTGTCATTCGTGGTGCAAACCCAGTCTCTTCAGGCAACATTTTCCTAAACATGATGCATATCTTGTTTCTCATCTAGAGGAGTGGGAATCTGCTAATTCATCAACAATAATTAAATCCATAAATATTTAATTAATGATAAATTTAGGATGCTTTTAACCGTAGGTGTTTGTAAAAGAATGTACAGATATTGTTGTGATATATAGATGAAGTTCAAGTATTATTTGTTCTGGATAAGTTACAGCTGATATGATTTTACTTATTATAATTATGTTTTTGATAATTATATATTTTTATAGTGCTAGACAGAAAACTAGCTAACAGTATAAGCTAAAGATTTCAATATGGACTTATGACCATGTAACTGCCAAAAAAATGTCAATTTGCATTTTGAGAAGAGGAAGACAATGGTTATTTGCAATAAGATCACCTTAAGAAAAGTTCCACAATTTCAACATTACAGAAATGTGACTAATTTACCCTCTTTACTATCAGCAAGAACTTTCAGATTGTATATATGTTGTGGCATTTTCTCTACAGACATAAATCTTTCTGTCAGGAAGATTGAGTAACCTTGTATCTTGAGTTCAATTTGAACTGAAAGGACAATGTACCAAGGACAAATTTCTTGAGATAAACAAATAATCAAGCAAAAACCTATGAAATCATAATTTCTTTTCCACAAAATAAAGCAGATACTCCAAGCATTGAATAAATCCTTCATAACTATGTGAACTTTCTTAAAAATTTTTGCTGATTTGAAATTTTACTATTTATATGTATTTTAGATAGAAATAGCCTACAGTAGTTGTTAACTTTCCAAGATGTCATAGAGTAATAAGCCAGAATTTTTGTCCCTTTGATAGTTTATCTTCATACAATAGGTGCTGTAAGAAAAACAGTTAGCCATGTTCCCAAATCGTAGTATTTTCATTCTGAAAAGCAAAATGTCAGCAGTGGATTATCCAAGACCCGTTTTCTCCCCCTCCCTTGTCATGCAGAAATGAAGAATCCCAATTCTTGTGTGGTTCTGTAAAGTTATTTTATTTCTTTTTACTTCCATTTTATGAGTGCCTCTTTGTATCCGTACCAGTCTTGCTACATACTGAGACACTGACCCTATGGTTTTTATTTGCAGAACTGCAATGTTAAAAAAACCCTGCTGTTGTTAACAACAGTGGTTCTGAACTTCAGTCCAAGAAACTAGCTGCTTGTATCAGCTTACAAACTAATGTCTCACTGCCTATTAAGTCAAGTTTTTCACAAGTGAACTGCCATAGGAAGGTCTTTGGGTTCCTCAAACAACCTATATTTTATCATGTTTACAATGAGAGCACATATAAGAATCTCAACCATTATTCTGTTCTCTGGACCTCGTTTATAGTTTTAAATTTCTAGTACCCATTTCAATAATCTAGAAGGTTACCTGCATCAAATATTCAAAGGCTGCTATCCTCTGTGCGTTTATGTGAGTTCTTTTATTTGTAGTCCTCATAAATGATCCCGGGGGGAGGGTGGGGAGCGGGAGGAAGTATCATAAGTGAACAAACTATTCAAAGGGCTCTCCTATGGGCAAAATTGTCAAGGACAGGCTTTTAGCACTGTGAGTCCAACCAACCTGTGTCCTTCCTTGACAATTGAGGAACAAGGGAGATGTTGACAATATTTACTAGTTATTAGTGGAAGTTGATGGGATTTAACCTTATTTTCCAAGGTGGCTAAGTTCTATTCTGTTTTATGCAGGCTGTCTTTTACAGGACCTTATGAGTTCTGCTGTTAAAAGGTGACCAGCATCTGGAGTATAAGCCACTGTCAATACAAAAAAATTATAATAAGCAACCTCTGATAATCACTAAAGTAATGGAATTAATGCAATTTAAAAGTGAAAAATCATGATATAAAAATAAATATACTAAAATTTTGTAATATTTAAGGCAAAATGGAAAAAAAATGTGAACACATTATTTCACTAACTTTAAAGACCTTTTCTTTCACACAACTTTTCCGTGCTTTCTGAGCAGCCTGGTAAAATTATAAATTAATCTGTATAATTGCAACATTTTTACTACATAATAAGTAATGAAATTCATAAATTGGTGTGTAAAAAGCTTGATGTCTATAGTTATCCATTTATTTCTCAGGTGATATTAAGATGGATACAAACATGTATTCCTTTCTTTTTAGGTTTATCTTACAAGCCACTGTTCTCTAAACCAAGGAAAATCCTTTGTAAAATATCCCAGCAACCAATAATCCACTTACACAATTTCAATACTCAGTGAAAAGAAATAATTTCAGTTTTCTCATGTTTATGATCGAGTACTCTCCCTGAGAAGGAAATTTAGGAAAATATTTCAGTTGATCAGTGTTGGAATAGCATATTACTTACACAAAAGAGAGCCAATATACATGAATCTAAGTAGGTGTAATGCATATTCATATATGTACGCCAATAAGGCAAATCACAATGTGCCCTTTACATCTTTTATGTATGCAATAATTTTGCCCCTTTTACATGAGCAAAGTTTATACATTAAATAAAAGAAGTCAAAGAGTTTTCAAAGGTGAGACATCTGAGTCCAAAGCTTCCTTATTAATCAATAAATAAATTATAATTCTGTCTTATCTCTCCAAGATACAATTCTTAAAAACAAATTTTTAAAATTGCATCTAGGAAGATAGTATTTTTTCAGGATCATTTCCGCAGCCTTTTTTAAATGAAAACATTCTCATCAGAACAGGCACCACCATGTAAATATCACCTTGCTAAACCTTCTAATCAGTCCTAAGGAAATTTGCTACTTCCTTCTTAAAGGGCACGAACAATTTCAATACCTCATTCTCAGCCCTAACTTGGTATTTCAGACAATAGAGTATCTCCATGGATCAGTTCTGGAAATAGGACCCAGAAACTTCTGAGGGTGCTATTCTGAGCCTAATCAACTTTTGTCTTAAGGTGAGAACATCGTCTTTGGGAAAATTATGGGTTTCTGACCTCTCTCCATAGATGCTGGAGACAGGTGCAGACATCCTTGGGCCAAAAAAAGGTCAAAATCTTATATTCATGTGTGACTTACCACTGTGTGCCTTCCACAAGACACAATTATTTCTAGCTGTTGCAAGGCTGTATATTTACATGAGCTGAACTGTAAAGCAGCAACAAAGAAGGAAGGAATGACAGTCAATATGTAGGGAAGAGAGTATTACACAGTTTATTGAAGGTGACAGCAAGAAACTAAACACTGATGTGGATAAAAGTTGCAGTGGATTTATAGGAATTATCTGATCATATGACACTCACAGAAATTGTCGAAAATACATTTTACAGTTTGATCTTTATAAAAGATACATGTACTGTTGTCATTAGGACTATATAGGGTGCAGGTTATAAAGGTGAAAATCATCCAAGCAAGGCTTGAACAAGACTGCAAATGAGACAAAACATTTTTGCCAGAGCAGAAAATAAGAAGGCACATACCACAATTAAACCAAAACAGAAATTTTACCAGAAATGTTGGGATACTATTTCTGCTGCTCAGAAGAACACAAAGCTCAAAGCTGCCCCTGAATCTGCACACAGAGAAAGATAGAAAACCACTCCACAGTGCTCCGCTCCTACTGATTCTATATTGTGCAATGCCAGGGGAAGTGAAGTAATAAAGTCACACAGCTTTAATTGTCCCTGCACAGATTTTTATGCACAAGAGAAGACTGCTTATTTTCTTCACCACCTTAATGTGTAATCTTTGTGTAATAATGCAATAATTCTTTTTTCCCATGTGTCAGATGGCACTCCATTTTTAATTTTTTTTTCCCTTAGGAGTGCAGCAGTGGGTCACCATGAAAAAATAGTCGACTTTTAAACTTTTAAAAAAAATGGTTTGGGGGTGTCAGCAAAAAAATAATATTCTTATAATGTCAGAGAGATTACAAAAAAATGCTCCTACCATGGTTATTCCCTGAGCTTCTGTTTATAAACACCCTATGTTCTCACAAAATTCTTGCATTGAACTTTATTCAGAATGACAAAGATGTCTGTGAAATGAGCCTCCAGCTGGAGAGCTTAAGGATATGATACAGCTACATTAAGGAAAAATTATTATAGGTAGGGCTTGTGACATCAAGTGCTTTATACTAAGGTTGTTCAACACTTTCCATTATATGGCTTTGCTTTCAGTTATTTACAAAGTTAATAAAATTAAATTGTTTGAGTCAAGGTTTTTTTTTATGCCAGGTATGTGCCTCAGGCTGAATTTAATTTATTTATTTGTCTTTGACATGTAAAAATGCGGTCAGTTGTTTTCTGTAACAAATATACACCATATAAGCAGGGATTGGGAATGTGGCGGTGAGAAGTGGATATTTATTCTCATAAGGACTTTATAAATTGTGTTACCAATTACATGGTAGATGCTTTATAGTGGTTTATTAACTACTAAAACTGTCAGAGATTTCACATGCCCTGAGATTTTACTTTGAGTCTCAGTACCTTGTGTTGACCATCTCACTCTCTCTCTCCTGTTTTCAGTAACACTGCTTAGTTACAGACACCCAGGATAACAATCTGTGTGGGTGACTATACTAACCAAATACAGATGAGAAAAGAACTAAAAGAGAGAACAGGAAAGAAATTATTTTGAATGGAGAGCCTGGAGGGAAAAAGACAGAGGCAGAGGTGATGAAAATTGCCTGAAGGTGGGATAATGAAGGGAACTGGAATCCCAGTAAGGAAAACGAAGAGAGAACAGGAGAATGGTAGGACATGATGAGGACTGCAGGAATCAAACAGAATGAGTTAATCTTAGTAAGTTGTGCTTTTGAGACCTTTACAATAGTTGCTATTTTTCTTTGAAATTAAATAGGTCCATTTATCTTGAAGTACCATACCCATGGTACTCCAGATGAGGGTTTACTGATTCTTCATGTATTTTAGAAGCCATATTTTCTTATATATGTCTCTGTATGATATTATTCATAAGAAAATGACACCAATAGCACATGTGCAATTACACTTTGAGGCTTTTTCTTAGCCAGCTGTCTCTTATCCTTTCTGTTTGCAATGGAATCCCTTTGTCTTGGAACTTTTCCAATTCAACAGCAAAAAATTGCCACCTTCTAACTAAATGTGGTTTTCTGATCAGTTTAATTACAACCATAAATAGTTTCTTCTAGAAAATGTTTACTTTGGCTGTTTACTATGATATCACTGAATACTGTCAAAAGCCTACAGTTTCTCATCTGTATGAGAATATGGGAATATTTCTACTGGAATAGAAAGAAGAAATTAGATAGGTCTGACATTACTTGTTCTAGGCAAACCCTTATTGAAGACATATATATATCTATATATATATCTATATCTTAACTTCATGATGGTTTTCTACTGTGCTTCCTCCCTTTCCTACTGTATGCCAACCTATTCCCAGTTTCAATTACTTTGTAAATTCAAACAAGGAAGGTCCACATATAGCACCTAAAGATTCTGAGCATTATATTAAAATTATGATATTTATTGGAATACCTATTCTCGCACATTGCTTTGACAATCTGGAAAATTCTTTCAAATCAAATGCAGAAGATTTTAAACAAACAAAACAAGCACTGATAAGGTAAGAAACAGCAAAAGGGAGATTCTTTTTCTTATCCTCATCTTCACATTCAAAGATAAGCATACAGACTTTAACATGGTGATAAAACTATATTTTATGAGAATTCTTGTAAGTCATTCAGGATTCCAGGTATACTTGCTCTTCCCACTCTGGGTTATGCTAAATCATAAGGTAGTTTTCATAACCCTGACACATTCTATAACTTTTAATGAAAGTCTGCAAGACTTAGATGCTCATAGAATATGGTGTTGAGACCACATTAGTAGATAAGTTTGATGTTACCAGGAACATGAAGTATAAGAACTCTATAGTGCTGATGAAGCTTCACTGGAGAATGTGAAGTTTTTTACAGCTTCCCCTTGCAAACAGCTCCTAATTTTGTTACATGTTTCTTATTTTTTCTACATCTGGCACATTAGACCTCTGGTTTCAGGTAGCATATCTGAGAACTAAAATAATTAGTAAATATAATTATCATCATCAAAAATAAACTTGCAGTAAAGCTCAAAAACATATTAATCTAATTAATTTTGGCTTTGCAGATGTACAGTGTTGATCCACTTACTCTATTAACACAGACACGAGAGTCTATGATTTGATGCAATACAGAAGGGTTATCTGTATCCCTGTCAGAAGATGCACCTTACTGAAAAACCATTAGTCCTTTTTACAAATATTCTACTAATGGACATAATATTCACAAACACTAAGTAACAGCATTACCGCAAGTTGAAATAGTTCTTCCTTTTACATAATCCTTTTTACCCAGTAGTACATCAGCTGAAAATCACCTTTTTATCTCTCTTGGTGTTGCTTTTGTATTAAAAGCTCATACATTAATAAAGTAAGCAAGAGGCATGCTAACAGTACTGCTTTATGGTAAGAGCAATGACTGAGTTAAAAAAAAAGTCACAACTGACCCAGTATGTCATTTGCAATAATTGTACGACAGATGTAAACATGCCAGACTGAGTATTCAGTAATGAATGTAGGATCTCCTTTCTATGGTCAATAGTCTTCCCTGAATCTTTATTGCCCCAGTGCCCACATATATATCACTAGAATCACATTCAACTGAAAACCAAGGATAAAATTTTTGTCACGCACAAAATTTCCTTTTTAAGAATGTATTTGTTGCTTTAAAGAGAGCAAGGGAAAGATTTCTGTAATTGACAACTGAATTCTAGGCAATCAGAGGTTAAGGACTCAGAATTGTGCCCTCATTAGTATTTCATAGATGTAAATTCAACATTTTAATTACTCATACTGCTCCACACCTCCCCAGTGGACTGCCTATATTTAAATTCCCAGTGAGTTCTATTCCCTTGACTTATCTTTTTCTCTTGAAATATCTGCTGAATTCCCTGACTGCCCATTCTCAGAGGTTGTTAACATCTCTTGTCCACAACATTTAGCTAATTCTGACTGAATTTTTCAGTTTTTCTGACATTTTTTGGTTCCTGGTGTCACATCCCAGTGTCAGCTCTCCAGATTTCACTCACTTTCATCAATCAAACTTTTAAACAGTCTCTGCCTTCAGCTGCAGTACCATCATGTACCTGCCTTATTGTAAATGCCATTGCTAGGCCCATAGCAGTTTTCCTTCACTCCTTCAGTACCAAGAGCTCCAGACAGCAGCAGTGAAATAATAAACCCTACTTTCAGAGGCTCTGTAGAATCTACAGCTGCCAGAAACACATCTGGATGACTGCAAATGCACCTATTGAACTAGATTCTGTCCTGTAAAATGCACAAGTAAATGTGATCTGAGAGGTACAGTGTCTCTGAAGCCAAATTTTCTTTCTTGCTCCATAGCAGCAACTATTATGTGAGCTATAGCTGCTTGCTAAGTCTGTTGGGTATGAGAAAATGTGATGCCACATCATAAGAATGATGGGCCAATAATGCTGATGTTGACATGCACAGCAACAGGCTCCAGCGTGACAATACTTTCCAATTGTTCTTTAGCACTGCCTGTGTCAGCGTAAATGGTGGTGTTTGTCCCACTTACCTTAATGTTCAAGCCAAGAACTTAAATGAAGCCAATGCTCTGCTCATTCTTTGTTTCTCTCTGATCCCACACCCTAGCTCCTGGTCACTTATTAAGTGGTTCATGAATGTTGTTGGGAGCTGCAGAAGTAATTAGTTTTTCCAAGTCTGCCACCCAATTGGAAAATAATCATTGTAAAAAACTCACCTGTATATTCTAAAACAATCGTGAAATTTATTTTCATTAAGTTATTATCGAGTCAGAAAAGCAGGGAAGTTGAGTTAATGAAAGACATAAGCACAATAAAGAACTTTTCTTTTTCATAGACTTGTATTTAGAGCAATCCCTTATGATGTGTAACCCTGAATTATGTCATAATTGAGGGATAATTTGGTGCAGTTTAACACAAGTTAGGCTGGCATTTTTTTCTTCTGAGGCTGTTTGCATTTTGGAAAAAATAATAAACACATGTTTTCAGGGCATCATAACCATGCAAGAGATGACAATAGCCAGAAGCAGCTGTGAAATGCTGTTGCATGTCAGAATTCTCTTCTACTGTCTTTTGCCAAACTTGCAACATTTGTTCAGTTCTTGTATTCAGATAGTTTGCATGGAAAAGTACTGGCACATATTTTAAAATACCACCTCTTTTATTTTTTTTTCCTTTCCTTCACACTGTGCACTTTTATCTCAATATGCTGAAGCTCTTGCTTTATGACAGCTTTCCCTTTTCACTAAGCATGATATTTTCCATTCATAAATTGGACCTGGTGTCATTTGAACACCAGTTAAAATGATTCATATCCTTAAGGTTTTTATTTTCACTGCTCTGGTGAGGAAATCCAGAAATGTTTCTGTTTGCTACTCCAACAGATCAGTAAACTCTTGTAACTATAAATGCTACTGACAGCATTCAAGAACTTGAGCAATTATAACATGCTTATTGTCAAATGTGCCCATAGCAACACTCAATCAGTGTCATCTGTTCCAACTCAACTCTTATTTTCTCAATTGACACAAAAGAGCCAATACACCAGTCACAACTGTTCCAATTTTAGTATGAGTTGAAGAATGATAAGGTTCATATATCTCCTGTGCCACCTTGTGATGCACTTCATCAAATTGAAATTTCAGGAATAAAGAATATGGTGATAAGTCTGTGTACTCTCTTCATCTGCTAAAAAAGCCTGATCTCTATTACTTGGGGTTTTTTCCCCTTATACTTTTTTTAGCTTGCGAACTAAGGACAGGAGGCATTAGGCAAGAGGTTAGCAAAACTCTGTTAAAGAAAAGATAGAGCTCTGTGCTGTGAACTTTATGATGTTTATATGTTCCACTGTGAGTCTGGATATCTATATTTTGTCTGAAGACTGTGAAAAACCATGGAATACTGCTAAGAGAATATATCTGTGGCTGATACAACACACCCCACATTAGACCAAAAGTATTTGGATCAGCATTGCCATTGATTTTGACATCCAGGTACATTTTTCTTTTTAAATTTGTTTCTATTCCTTCCTATCCGGAGATCACAAGACTTTAGCCTTCCCAGACCTGAATGTTTTGGAATGAGCATAGGCTCCTCCATATTTATGAGTGTTAAAAAAAACAGGGAAGCAGAGACAATTGTTAACATTTTTCCAAATAATAGTTTTGCTATCTGCTCTTTTTCAGTCCCTTTTTATTACCATTGCCTGTGTATGACACATATTAAAGAGAGAACAAGATTTGTCTTCCACAACAGTCACTGGTCTTTCATGTTGTTAATGTATAAGTATACTTTTGATGTGGAGAGCAGCTTTACCAGTGGTAGACATAGATTGGCACTTGAGGCTGGAAGAGCATGTGACACAAACCCCATACATTATCCTCCGCTGAATATAGGGAAGCACCTAATGAGTGTTCTTTTTAATAGAGACTTTTTACATAATCCTTTTTACCCAGTAGCTGTACATGATCTGAAAATCACCTTGGTGTTGCTTTTATATTAAAAGGGGACTGATTTTTCACTTAGGAATTAGTACAATTAAAATAATGTCTAATTCTCAGAGAACTATACTGACCTGAAACTGAAATGAAACATATAAATTCTACAGCACTTTTTAGTCTATATGCATCTATGTTTATCTAAACATTTAGCTAGCATGATATGCCACTTGTGGGTCCAAGCCTGCACTACAGGAAAAAGACTCTTCCCATTCTTTTCAAACTCTTTCTTCCTTTTTTTGCCTACAGTCAACAGAAGACAGCTGCTGGAAATCGCAACCATGCATTTTACTCAGGGTAGGTTTCAGGTCCCTGATGGACAAGATGTTATGTAGATTTGGCTGATCATGACAAAAAGCAAATCTCTATCTTTTATAACAGCCTTCACCTAAGAATTAAACTTTGGTCTTGAAAATTTTTTTGCAGAGAGGATCAGTGAATCGATATTCTGGACAAGTACCACAAGCTGGACTTAAAATTCACATCAAGCATGCATCAATAAACCTTAAGTTTCCCAGAGGTGTATTTAATACTCATTCTGTGACTGCTCAGTTAGAAAGTAAGGGAACTCTTGTGACGATTTAGATGGTCAGTCTGCCTTTTCATAAGTCAGGTTAGCAAAGGTTTGCTGAGTAGTGGGAAATTCTGCAAGTTTTAGTGCGTGTCCTTTTCCCTTAAGTGTTTGCCTCCTCCTACTGCAGAGGTTAGGAGCACTCTTAACATGTGTTCCGGTACTGTAAATGGTATTGATACAATACCTTAAAGCACCATGGGAAAAAAATCTCAGTGAATTGTGGTTTTGAAGAACTGAAAAGGGAAAGGAGTGCACTCTTTAATGTGCTTCACTGTAGATGTAGGCAGTCAGAGAACCTCAGGGAATTTTTAGGATTTGCAAAACACAGGCAAATGCTTTCCCTAGCACAGTATTTGCACTAAGCTCTGGCTATTAGCTTGCTGTTGCACTATCCCTCAAAACCCCTTAAGAGTCGGGTATCCTTTTCTCTCCCTCAATACTAAATTTAGCACTAATTGCAGTGAAAAAAAAAAAAAAAAGGCTGAAGAAAATGGTAAAACCACATTGCATTGGGAAGTGACAAGTGACGATCCTGAAGATCCTTGAGGACCATCCAAAGTAGTTTCAATGTTTCTTTCGTCTGAATCAGTTTGGAATAAACCATTTTGAGTTTAGGAGCACACCACCCTTCCCTGAATAACTTGGCCATGCTTTTCTTGTATATGTATATAGATGTGTATATATATATATAAAGACATCTCCAATACCTACATATATATGACCCGTCAATGTGCACTTGCAGTCCTGAAAGCCAACTGTGTCCTGGTCTGCATCTAAAGAATCATGGCCAGCAGTTTGAAGGAGGCAATTATCCCCTTCTACTCNAGCACACCACCCTTCCCTGAATAACTTGGCCATGCTTTTCTTGTATATGTATATAGATGTGTATATATATATATAAAGACATCTCCAATACCTACATATATATGACCCGTCAATGTGCACTTGCAGTCCTGAAAGCCAACTGTGTCCTGGTCTGCATCTAAAGAATCATGGCCAGCAGTTTGAAGGAGGCAATTATCCCCTTCTACTCCAATCTCCTGAGACTCCAGCTGAAGTACTGCATCTGGATTCTGGCATTCTGGACACGAGAAGAACATAAACCTTTGGAGCAAGTCCAGAGGAGGCCATGAAGATAATCAGAGAGCTGGAGCAACACTTCTATGAAAACAGGCTGAAAGAGTTGGGGTTGTTCAGTCTGGAGAAGAGAAGGTTCTGGGGAGACTTTATAGCAGGTTTCCAGTACATAAAGGGGCCTACAAAAAATCTGGAGAGGGACCTTGTACAAAGGCATGTAGTGACAGGAAAAGGGAAGATGGCTTTAAATTGAAAGAGGGTAGGTTTAGATTAGATATTAAGAAGAAATTCATTACTGTGAGGGTGGTGAGGCACTGGTAGAGGCTGCCCAGAGAAGTTACGGATGCCCCATCCATGAAGTGTTCAAGACCAGACTGGATGGGGCTTTGAGCAACCTGTCGAGTGGAAGGTGTCTCTGCCTACTGCAGGGGAGTTAGAACTAATGATAATTGTGGTTCCTTTCAACTGAAACCATTCTATGATTCTATGAATGTAGAAAAGGGGGCACTCTTTATCTGCTCTGTTTTAGACATCCTCATCTGGATGAGCAGGATTTGCCCAGTAAAAACCATTTCTCTGCATAAGTTACGGAATCTAAACAGTGAGTTGAAACACAGATGTTTGCACAGTAAATACCTGTATTTAGCCAGATAAATCTCACCACAAATTTCTCTCCCTGCTTTATCTCAATTAAACTCTATAATCTAATTAGTAATTTCCTGCCTGTAAACTTTTTTCTACCACAAGAAACATTGTTAACATGTGTATATTACTATCTGAAACAATCAAACAATACTTCTTCATGAATCATCACTATTTTCTTTATATGAAAGAAGCAAATATATTAAATATGGCACCACTGATAACACTTAAATTGAGTAACTACTACTGTGCCCCTCTTGCTCTGTTTTATGCAGACTGCTTCTGGGCACTCTCACGCTTATCTGTGACTAACAATGGAGCAGACTGGAAGATGCTGAGTTGAGCA